>JAQPPZ010016729.1:0-184485 GCA_028583015.1 Wollemia nobilis
AGAATATGTATATAAGCTTTGCATCCAATATTTCTTAGTTTTGTTATATTTAGATTTTGTCTTGACCATGCTTCTTCTAGTGTACATGTTTTAGTATTCTTGTAGGTAATCTAATTTGTAAGTATAATGTTGTTTTAGCCGTTTCTGTTCAATATTGACGATCAAGATGAGTTTTTTTTACATAAACTTCATCATTTTCATTATAGATATATTTTTTCTTTCTACAATTTTGTTATTTTGTTGAGAATATAATATAGTGAGTTTTCTTTTACTTCCATTATTCTAGAAAATAATGATTTTTTTTATATACAAATTCACCTCCTCTATCTGAACAAAGTACTTTGATAGTATTTCTTGATTCTTTCTCTACTTGAAGTTTGAATTGTTTAAAACAACTAAATGCTTTTGATTTATACTTCATGAAGTATACCCACATTTTTCTAGTGTAATCATTGACATATAATTAAAAATATTTATATCCTCCAATATTATTAGCATTCATTAGGCCACATAAATAAGTATATATTAATTCTAATGGTTTTTGAGTCCTATGTTGACGAAGTTCAAAATGAATTCTATGTTGTTTTCCTTCTAAATATTTTAGACAAATAGTAGATTCTAGAGATAAATTTGGTATTCCTTCAACCATTTGATATTTAAGCATTTCATTCAAAGAAGATACATTGGTATGTCCTAGATGTTTTTCCCATAGATTTGAAGTCTTAACTAAAAAAGTTGAATGTGTAGTAATATCTACAACAAATAGACTACTTGTATAGGAACCTGAAGCTATTTTTTTCCCTTGTTTAAGAATATAACATTGTTTTCTTCCATTGGAAACTTTTAACTCTACAGTAATATTTTGATCCATTAGTTGAGAAACTAAGAGAAGATTAGTAGTCAATCGTAGGACATATCACACATTTTTTACTATCCCTTTTCCATTTATTAGATTAACTAGAATATTTTCTATCCCCTTTATGTCATAAGTTTTACTATTTGCTACAACAACTGGTTTCTCATTTTTCTTTTGTAGATAATTAAACCAATGTATGTTTATTGACATATATTTATTGGCCCTTGAATCTATATACCAATGGTCCATGGCCTATGTCACCTTATTGTTTTGAGTATGTGATAAAACTTGATAAAATATTATTAATTCTTAATTTTTGTAGAACCCTTTATATCTCCCAAGTGATTAGAATATACTATGGTCTTGATAAAATACTTAGCTTCCTTTAGGTTTTATTTTGAGTTGAATATCTAATGTTTTTATGTCAATGTTCAACTCATATTTTCCTTATTTATCCCTATTGATATTTGCACTTTTAAGTTGATGATGTTTTATAATTTTCAAGACTCTATAGTTGGATTCCTTATGTCCCTTTAGTTTGTATGAGAGACAAGTATGAATAGCTTCCTTTATCCTTTAATTTGCAATGATTCAATTTTCTAAATTTCAAGAATCTAAAGTTTGATGTAGTACTCCTTATACCTCCATAATTTGAAAAATTAGAAAATGATAATATTTATAAAAGAATAATGCTTTATTTTTTTTCAAGATAGGAAAACTTATATCTCCTACTTTAACTATTTGCAAATATTATGATATTTGTATTTCAACTAACACACTTTTGAAATATCACTTAAGGATATAAACTCCTTGTTTTGATTTGCTTTCTAATCCACTAAGATTGGTATTTACTTATATTTCTAATGCAATAATAAATAAACTCAACCTTATATAATACTTATAACTCCTTATACTTAAAGAAAGTAAATATTAAATCATGTAAAACTATACCTTCCTTGCAATGTCAAATGTGTGTGTTGATTGGCTTTTATTTTGATTCCTCTATACAAGATTTGGGCATTGTATTTTCTAGTGTTAAATGTGTGATGTTGCACATTAAATGAGCTTTTTCTACTTGCGCACTAAGGACTATATTGCCTCCTCTTTCAATGTTGTTGAACTCTGCAAAATATAGATATGTACACTTTTCTTGTGTAAGGTTATTAATACCTTTATCTTCCTTGAAATGTATGCCAAGTGACACTTACATTGCCTTTGAGCCTGAGACTTCTTGCTACGTGGTGCAAGTAAGTTACAAATATTAGGCAACGTTGGTCTTGATAACATAGAAATTATACTAGGCTTTGAATGATGACTGAGTGTTACTTTAGATTGAGCGCTATTTTCCCTGTGTAGGTGTTAAATTGTAGAGGCATTTTGTGTATATGAGGGTGCTCTTCTCATTTGTGCAAAGTGGCATGATATTTCTTTTCTGGAGGTGGTAAGTGGAAGGTCTTTCCCTTGCATGTAACTACACTCTTAACATCCTCTATTTCTTCAATGCTATTGCAAAATGTTGCAAGTTATTTTGGCTTGCAACTATAACATGCTTTCTCCAGTGAATGGTGGTGCTCCTCTCCCACAAAGTTGTCTCCAACGAATATGGTTCTACTTCAATAATGGTGGCTTTAAGGTGCTTTAGCACTATTGTCTAGGTGGCAATTTCATCCAAGCTATTATCATTGTTTGCTTGGGTAACGTGCCTTTATTCTTACATTATTCCTTTATGTTGTTCTCCTTGTTAGCGTTGCATTATACTTCCATGATAATACCATTATGTTGTCCAACTTGGTCTCTTTTCAGCTGCATATTCTTATTACAATGTGAGCTTTGATTTCATGAGATTTACAATGCTAAATTTGGTTTCTTTAGATACCTTAAAAACTATGCTATTGAGCCCTTAGTTGGCTTTCTTCCTCCGTCTTGAAGTTGCTCTCCAAAATCGATGATATGGTCGCTTGATGCGTGTTTTAGAAAACTTCAAATTTTGTCCTCCTTTTTACATTGGAAAGGATAAGACTGGTACCACTATGTAATACAAATAACTTTACAATAATTAAGATAAGATATCTTAAAATGCACCTTTACTTTGAGATATTTTAGTTTCCTTCTTAAAGCTTACTTCCTTCCTTAATGAGGTGATTTCTTCTCTACTCCTTTCATAGTTTTAATGTTACCTTCTACTAGACAACTCTCTCCTCTAACTTCTTTTCTTGGTTAATTTTGTAATGATGATTCCAAGCTTCTCAATCATACAAATAGTAAGTGATTTTGGATGGCCTTACTTTGCACTATAGTATATACAATATTTGCTTTAGAATAGTTTCTTATTTTCTTTAAATAGAAGGTAGAATGTTGATATTTTCCTTTATTTTAAAATATATCTAACTCCTCTTTCTTATATGCAAGTTTTAACCATTGTAGAAACTATCTTCTGCACTTCTTTGAAGACTTTAAACGTGAAACTTACTCCCTTGCAACTTTAAATTCTAATATGGTGCTTAATGAAACTTAATAATAAGATAAATTTAGGTATTCAAATGATTAACCTCTTGCACAAAATTTGCATACCTTAATGACCTCCGTAGATGATGGATATCTAGGTAATTAGATTCACCTTATTGTTGCCCTATATTTGATGAAATAGTAGCTCTTCCTTGCTGTCCAAAACAACTCTTTAACTCACCAATTTGCAGCTATAATACCCCTCTACCTTATTGCCTAGAAATGTAGTTTGGTGGCTTCAACTCTACTTCAATGACCTTTAAATTTTTACTATAAAAACTAACAAAATCCTTGTCGAATTCTTATCCTTTTGGGATTATTGTTATATTGTGATAATTATTCTAAATTCTTCTTCCAAGAGTTGCTCAAACTTGCAATATTCTCCCTTTAGTTTTCCTCAACCTTTTATCTAGGTCCCCTTGTAGCTCTAATAGCAATGATGGTTTTTATAGTATTCTATGATCTATCTACTCAAGAAACATAATTACTAATAATAAACTGAGAGAATAGAAAAGCTACATGAAAAATTATCACATCATATTATGTGAATAGAAATGTACAATGCAGAATAGAAATTAGAGTCCATTATATAGACTTTACAAAATGATCCTTGGTCTTCCTCAAGTGACACTTGGTCTAACTTACATGACACTTGGCATGAATAACAAATAATGTAATATACTCTAACAAGTATCACACTTAAAACTTAATCAAATTGTCTAATAGAACAACTCTCATTTACCAGTATAGGAAATTTAATCAATTAAATATGTGTACAATCAAGCATTCTAGATATTGAATAGATAGTAATCCAATATAAATCTAGTTAGCAGAATAGATTTGAAAAAATACACATTCATTCAATTTTAATAGAAATTTTAACAATAGAGTGAACATACATAAATGTTCTACAAAAATTTCAAGTAGAGGTAAAATAAAAATTCAATTTATATTCCAAAGTGCACAATATAATCATCATACAAATTATGCAATTGTAAAAAGCTAAAGAGCCGACCCTTTAAATGGGTTACATTTTTGTATATATAGTTTTTACATTGCCTTCTCTTAGCTTGGCATGATTACCTTCAAAATGAACTACATGCCTATCAGGTCAGTATAACATACATGCGCAACCCTTTCCAAACTCCTTCTGGTGTAATTATTATGCGGCCACATCACTAACATGGGTGACTCTAATTTCTCTTAAGAACATGGTGTCCCACACATCTTAAGTTGGTTTGTGAGATCATCTATTAACTACTTTAGTATATACTACATGATGATTGGTCTAGCTGCATTAGGATAGGTGTTGAATGAGGGAAGCCTTTGGTTGTTGAGATTCTTTGACAACTAATTCTATTTGTTGCAGCAGGTCTGGGCTCTTTGGTATCTTGCTAGAGTAGATCTAAAACTTTTGGCCTTCATCTTCCAACACATCCAAATTTAATCTTTTTCCTGGCTGGGTGTCGGACTTGTTTTGCTACCCTTTATGACTTCAACACCCAAAAAGTTCTTGCCTTGTCTTCTAACATAGCTAAATTTGAGCTTTTTCTTGATCGAGTGCTAAAAAAATTTATTGTCCTTGATGACATTAGCACCCAAAAAGTTTTGGCCTTCATCATTGATACTTATAAAAATTTGAGCTTCTTCTTGGTCGGGTGCTAGACTTTTTCACTACCCTAGATGACGTCAATGCCCAAAATGTTTCAACCTTGTCTTCCAACACTAAGCCAAATTTGTTGACCTAAAATTATAGTGAAATGCTAAATTCATAATCAAGACCAACAAGCTAGCTTGCACATTCAACTATTTTTGCTTCACAAAATTTACAATGTTGTTGCATATGGTTGATAAATCAACCCACATTATTGGTGTCTTTAAGAGGTTTCTACTTGTTGAACCAGAGATTCCATTATGCCTTATCCATTGGGTCTAGAGTCACAAAAAAAAGAATTTGAATATAGGCCAACCGCCTAACTTTCAGTTTTAGCTTCCTTAGTTGTTGAAGTTTTCATAGTGTTGTAACCATTGCACAACCTACCCGGACCCACCTTAAGTTTTGAGGTTTTTGGGAATTCTGGATTGTTTTGAGTGATAGTTTGCATAAGTCAATGCCCATAGTGTCGCAATATAAGGTTTTGTTGTTTTGGAGTTATGAGTTTGGTTTAAATTTTAAAGGTTGATTAGAATGAGGAGTCAAATTTTTTTATTTTCATTGAATCAAATTTTAAGTGATAAAAGAAAACAAACAAATAAATATAATAAATAAATAAACAAACAAAATAAAGTAATAAGATATATATATATATATATAGCAGAGGTAAGCCATGAAGGTTTCTTTAGTTTTAGTGGAAATTAGTTTTAATGAAAGCTTTGGTTATCTAGTGTGTTTTTTTTTTTTAGTTATAGTTTTGTTGCTTTAAAGCTATTAGTTAGGCTTTGAAGTTGAAAACCAGTATTATATTTAAAAGGCATTTGTCTAACAAAGGCGCTGTGTGTGTTTGCAGGGCTCAACGTCACAACGCGGGCAAAGACAGAGGATAAGGCTGAAGAAAACCTACCAAATGACAGACGCAGGGATGACAACGCGGACAGCCAAGTGTGACCCGACAACGACGATGACGTGGTGATGGAAGCTCGGACGATACCCGGACGGAGAGCAGCGACGATGACGTGGAGGCACGTCAGGGGAAGTCTTCAAACAGTGAAGACATGGTGACGAATACCTAGACCTGACGATGCTATACTCCCGAGACCGACGATGTGAGCAGATTTGTAAAGGACATCGGGATGTAGGTTAAACTATAGCATGCAAGATGATTTAATAGTGGAGGACCATATGCGGAGAAGGCCGTTTGAGAAATTGGTGATCTGCCGGGACTGATCGCAATGTGAGCGTAGGGGGCAACGGTTGATGCGTTGTTGCTTCCATTATTATTGTGTAAGGACTAAATGTTGCAGTCTGTTTGTGAGGTCCTTCACAAAATTATTAAAGATTGTTTACAGGCCATATAGTTTCGATGGTAAAGTTTACAGTTTGTATGGCAAGTTTGACGATCGTTGCTTCTTGTTGTATGGCAAGGTAAGTCAAGAGTTTACAAGGGAAAGGAAAGATAGATTTTTCATCTTTTCAGAATGCTTTTTGTAATATTGAACAACGAAGGTATTTTAAGTAAAATGCTCCTAAAAATTATTTTCATCAATCTAGTTTTCTAATATTTAAATTTGAATTTCCATTGCAAACTAAATAAAAAATAAATAAACAACACAAATATAAAATAGTCTTCTTTCAAGAATTATAATTTTGTAATATTGAACAACGAAGGTATTTTAAGTAAAATGCTCTTAAGAATTATTTTCATCGATCTACTTTTCCAATATTTAAATTTGAATTTCCATTGCAAACTAAACAAAAAAATAAATAAACAACACAAATATAAAATAGTCTTATTTCAAGAATTATAATAATATCCGTCTGACGTGGTCCACTTGCATTATCGGTGATGTGACCCAGATTCAATCCCCACAAAAAATGTGTATAAAAAATATTTTCTCAAATTAAAAAAATTATAATAATATTTTAATTATTACTTTCCTTATAATTGTCATGTAAGATTTGCTATAGCCATTATTGAGTCTCCTTTCTAAACTGGGCTTCAACCTATCATCATTCAAAATCTTTTTTTACAAAGAGAGACCAATGACGTGGACCACATTTTATATATTTTGTAGATTTTTTCTTCTATCAATGTTTTGCTTTTTGTTCCATGGGTCACCATTGGTGGGAGGACCTATAAAGTTTAGGGGTCAAACCTATGGCTTTATAGGCTTTCAAAATATTCCAATGCTTTTAAGAAAGATAAATGGTGAGACATATCAAACAAAGGTTTAGCCTCTAAAAAATATTAGGTTTGACCAAGCCCAGCATTCCTCAAAATTCCTGAAAGTGCATTCTCTTATTGGCTTCCTAGAGATTCAAACGTGTGATCTCCTTTTCCTGTCTGAGTGCTTTGAAATTCAATGGCATTGACGCACGAGATTTAATTGTTCTTTAATCATGTGCATGTTAAAAATCTATAATGCCAATCAAAGCAGTCACAATACCAATAATGTAGAAAAAATAAAAGAGATCATATAAAGATAGAAAGATATTTATCAAAAACTCACAATTAAGGATGTATTAAAAGATATTACACACAGATATGAATATATTTATAAATCCATAGTTAGGAATGTATTATAATATACAAGTT
The DNA here is from genome assembly GCA_028583015.1 of Wollemia nobilis. Classification (NCBI taxonomy): domain Eukaryota; kingdom Viridiplantae; phylum Streptophyta; class Pinopsida; order Araucariales; family Araucariaceae; genus Wollemia; species Wollemia nobilis. The sequence continues at coordinate 7,615 of JAQPPZ010016729.1, forward strand.
GTATACATAACTAATACATAAAGACATATACGTAGAAACTGCAAGGAGAGAAATAAGATACATTGCTAATTGCTAAATGGAGATGTAAGGGTTTATACTTATATAGCTAAGATGGGTCGGTACCTAAATAATTTGGAAGGTATACACTATCCATCAGTTATACACTATCCATCACAGCCTAACTTTTACTATACTGACTTTAATTTATAACTAATCACTAAAATAAAATTGATTTCTAGCACCTCCATTAATTCATTTTTTCTAATCCTTATAAAACACCACAAAGGAATATGGGTCTCACCCACCTCTTTAGGATATACGAATAATTAAGTATCTATTTATAATAAGTCTTTTGTATAAATAAACAATAACTATCAGTGTGGTCTCTCTCAACCATCTAACCTAGGACACACATAAAACTTAATAGCCATCAACAATCACTTACAATGCAATGCTACTTTTGTAGCTTATCTTGATCTTTTGAGAACAAGACATCCTCCTATAAATAAATTCAACATTTCTTTCATTTTTCTCCATTCTATCACATTCATCTATCTACAATCAATATATATATATTTTTTGTGCAAACAATAATTCTTACAGTGATTATTTCCACCATAAATCTCACATGGATGCAAATCCTAACATTGAGCTATCAAATGTCCTTATCGTGCATAATGATTGGAAAAAATTATTCTAAAATTTGTATCCATATCATAGGTTTATCCTTTCACAAAGTTGGTTTCCTCACTTTTGGTCTGAACAATGTAACCAAGGCCTTCATTTTTTTCCCTTATGTTAAGCTCTATGGTCTTTCTTATGCCTTGCCCATTTTTTTCCAATCCTTTGCCATTATATTCAAGTCTTTTCATTACTTTGGATCCAATATATTTGGTATGCTTTTCAAAACATCCAATATATTTATCATCACTATGTTCTTTAACAAAATGGCCCTTGTCACAACCAACACAATGATGAGCATCCAATACTTTACCCTTTGATGATCATCTTCAATACAAACAACAACACTATCATGAACAATGTTTAAGTTGTTAGTATCACAAGAAAAATATTTCCTTTGGATAAGATTGCTTATGTCACAACAATTGCTTGCTATAGTAGGCTTGACCTTCAACCTTCCATTTGTTTCCTTTAGCCTTTTACACTCCTCCTTAAGCACGTCAAAAGTGATTAATGTCTTGTATATTGTCTTTACAAAATCAAGAGGACATGCAATACCATTCTTAAAAAGGACTTCACAAACATTGGGTTCTTTGAGGATCATTTGTAAGTTGCAGTGAAATGCTGATAATTCTTCACCTTCACTTGCTGCTAGCAAATAAATAACTTTATTTAGCTTTACACTTTTTTGAGCTTTGACTTGTTTTTTGTTTTGTTTCCTTCTCTCATTTCCCATGATGTAAATGCTTCTTCTTGTAACATTTGAAATTTATCATCCTCAATATAATAACAAGGATGTTGAGTACTACTTATCATGCATCCTAAATACTACACTAATTTATTCCTCAACACAGCTTTAAAGGGTCTCAAGATACCACCAATCATACATCCCAAATACAACACTTATTTATTTGAATCCTAAACACAATCATAAAAAAAAATATTAGATATCCCCAATCCAACATTTTTTAATTGTTTTATATATATTTTTAAATAAAGTTTTTGATTTATCACTTTAAACTCTTGTCTTCGAACCCATTATTCCAAACTCATGGGCCTCTTTCAAGACTGGTTGATTCTCGTTGACTTCTCCCATCTTCCGCGTTTGAGAGGACAGCAAATATTCCAACATATTCCAGAGTCAACTGGAGAAAAGGTGCCTAAACTTTATACCAATCCAAATGGCTTTGTTCATATTCAGTGATTTTCTTTATTACTCGTCTATTCACTCTCCAGAGATGGAAATATCTATGTACTTAAATGGTCGGTAGCATTGAACGTCTGGTAAAACAATTTTTATTTTAATTAGTTAATTAAGTTTTTTTTTAACTTAATTAATTAATTTTATCTTGTGATCATTTTTTCCAAAATTTGAACAACTCATTATCTAGGAAAATTGAAGGCTTGGTAAATTATTTCCAAGCCCCTCTTGTTGTAATTGTTTGGAAAGCAACATTAGTTTTTGAAACCCCTAATTGTTTTTGTTTCTTTTTTTATACTAGGCAACAATTTTTATTTTGTAAGTTATGGCCTATATTTGGTTTCTGATTTAACAAAGCAAGTGATTGCTGTTGTAGTTAGTATGTTCGCTGATTGCACATCCATGTCCATTTGGTGCTATATCTGTTATAATTAGTATGTTAGCTGACAAAGTGAATGCCCATCCATGTCCATTTGGTACATTTTGGCTTTGGTCCCCTCATTTCAAAAGCATGTCTGTGCCTTTGCTTGTTGCACTTTCCTTTGAGACTTCTCAAACTGTTGTTCATTCTGTGATTTTGTGAGCATCTCTGGTTGTTTGTGTGCTCATATTCACTGATTTTCTACATTGGTTGTCTATTCACTATGCAGAGATGGAAATCAATGGGGGGTAGCACTTGAAGTCCCTTTCAGCATTGGATGCCCACCCAGTCCATTTTTTTTTGTTTAAGACCGTGCTTTTTCTATTTTTCAGCATTGTTCTTAACGGAGGCAGCGTTTCTTAGCAGTGGGTCTGCGGAATTCGACAAGAGCGTGGTGTGCCTGGCGGTGGTGCCGGTGCAGAAGAATAAATACCCGTTTTCGATCATTGGGAACATTCTACAGCAGAATTTTTGCATCCTCTATGACGTGGACAACTCACGGCTGGGTTTGGAGCCCATGGCGTGTGCTGGCCTCTGAAAAGGAGGTGATGGGGCTGCGGAAGATTTGAATTTGATGGTTGATAAGGTACCTACGAAGAGATCGGGATATAATATTATATTATATTGTATAAAGATTGGCAGCGAACACACATAATTTAATATTCTAAACTTAGTAGAGCGATATTTCCAAAATTTAGTATTTTAGTAAAGTAGTATTTTAAAAACTTAGTTTTGTTAGATTTGGATTCCTACTTTTCTTCTTGAAGCATAACTGCAAGAATTATAATAAATAGTTTATATAAAAGCATATATATATTTTTTTCTTTTGAATTTACATGGTGGAATCGGTAGCCGCCACGAATCCGGGCAGGCTGTCCAGCTTTTTATGGCCGCCACAGTATTCTGTGTTGTCCGTCCCAGAAGCCGCTACACAGATCTTCGTGCAGTCCGCCCCTATAACCACCATGCCACAATCATTTTAAACCTTTTACGCCACTGAAAGCACCAGGAAAGGGAATATAAAAGCATATTAATGTTATAAAATAAAACAAATATTACCAATGGAAAATACTAAAATAAATTGTAATCATTATTTGATTCAGGCAATGGATATTTTCTTGATAGCTTCAACTAAACTTATTGCTTCCTCTAACCATGTAAAAGAGAATTTAACTTCACTATCCTCAATTAAAACCCCTCTATAGGCTTAGCCTATTTGCACTTTGTTTCCTTTCCTTAACATAGGTGTCAACATGATTTCTTTAAACTTTATAACAAGGTTTTGTATTTTAACTATTATCTCTTGTATGTTCTATGATGCCTTTGCTTTACTCAAAATTGCATTTATTACCATTAGAGAATCACCTTCCATCCATGCTTTGTTCCATTTCATCTGTTTGCATATTTTGAACCCTACTAAAGTCATCCAAGCTTGAGCTTCATTATTTATCTTAAATCCACTATTGAAAGTGTAATGAGATAAAATTCCTTCCCTATTATTTCTAAGTATTCCTCCTCCTACTGGTTCTAGATCTCCTTTTGATGCTCTATTAAAATTCAATTTGACCACCTCCACTTTTGGTGGTTTCTTTTGGTTCAAAATCTGCCTAGGTGGATAATTTGCACCCTTAAGACCTCCTCCAAGATTAAAGACTCAAAATAGCTTTTGGATTAGCCTTTTGAGAAGGTCGGTTCCTTATGGTACTAGCTAAACTAATAAAAGGGTGCATACTAAAGAAATGAATGCATAGGGTTAGTAAATAAAACTTAAAATGATCGAGATTAAACAACATCAAGAGGTACAAGGTATGAGAGTCTTACACTCAAAACTTAATCAAATTGTCTAACAGATCAAATCTCATTTACCAATATAAGATATTTAATAAATTAAACATGTCTATCATCAAGCATTCCAAATATTGAATAGATATTAGTCTAATAGAAATCTAGTTAGCATAATAACTTTGACCAAATACACCATTCATTCAATTTTAACAAAAATGCTTAACAATAGAGTGAACATACATACATGTTCTACAATAATTTCAAAGAGAGGTCAAACAACAATTCAATTTGTATTCCAAAGCTCATAGTACAATCATCATACAACTTATCCAATTGTAAAATCTAAAGAGCAAATCCTTTGAATGGGTTACCATGATTTCCTTCAAAATGAACTATAGGTTAGTCAAGTCAGTATAGCATATGCACAATCATTTTCCAACTCCTTTTGGTGTAATTATGATGGGGCCACATCACTAACATGGATGGATCTAAATTCTCCTATGAACATGGTGTCCCATGTGTCTCAAGTTATTTTGTGAGGTGATATATTAGTTGCTTTATTTCATATTGCTTTATGATTGGTCCAATTACATTAGGATAGGTGTTGAATGAGGGAAGCCTTTTGGTTGTTGAGATTCTCTAATAGTGGATTTTGTTTACTAGTGTAGGTTTGGGCTCTTTAGCATCTTGCCAAAGTAGGTCTAAAAGTTTTGGCCTTCATCTTCCACCACTTAGCCAAATTTGAGTTTTTTCCTAGTTGGGCATCAAATTTTTTCCATTGCCCTTAATGACATCAACACCTAAATTTTTAGACTTGTCTTTCAACATTTAGTCAAATTTGAGCCTTTTCTTGGCTAGGTGCTATTTTTCGCTGCCCTTGATGACATCAACACCCAAAAAAAATTAGACTTCATTATCGACACTTAACCAAATATGAGCTTCTTCTTAGCCAAGTATCAGACTTTTTTGTTGCCCTAGATGATATCAATGCCCATAAATTTTTGGCCTTGTATTCCAACACTTAGCCAAATTTTCTAGCCTAAAATTGTAGCGATATGCTGAACTCATAATAGAGATCAATAAGCTAGCTTGCACATTTAGCCTTTTCTACTTCACAAATTTTACAATGTTGTTGCATGTGGTTAATAAATCAACTTACGTTATTGGTGTCTTTCAAGGGTTTTTGCTTGCTAAAATAGAGAACCCATTATACCTTATCCATTGGGCCTAGAGTCATGAAAAAGAAAATAGAAAAAGATAAAAAATGTTTGAATATAGGTCAGCCACCTAAATTTCAACTTTAGTTGCCACTTGAATGGGTACTAATACAACAACAACAAGTTCTGGTCCCACAATGACTCATTCAACAACAATAGGTACCATTAAAACAATAAAAGTACTGATCCTACAACAATAAATCATTCAAAAACAATAGGTACCAATGCAACCACAAAAAGTACTAGTCCCACAATAACTCATTCAACAAACATGTACTAGTGCAACAAAAACATGTACTAGTCTCACCACAACTCATTCAACAACAATAGGTACTTGTACAATAACAAGTATTGGTCCTGCAACAACAACTCATTCAACAACAATGGGTACTAGTAAAACAACAAGTGTTGGTCCTACAACAAAAACACATTCATCAACAACAATTTCTAGCTTCAAAATATTACATCCTTTTGTCAAATATTGTGCCCTTTGCCTCACCATCATAATCAATTCCCAAGTTCAAAAGGTTGCACCCTTTGCCTCACCAACACAATCAATTGCCAGGTTTAAAATACTATGTCATTTTATCAAAGGTTGCACCCTTTTCCTCGCCATCATAATCAATCACTAAGTTCAAAATGTTGCATCCTTTGCCTCACCATCACAATCAATCACCAAGTTCAAAAGGTTGCACCATTTGCCTCGCCATCACAATAAATCGCTAGGTTCAAAAGGTTGTGCCCTTTTGTCAAAGGTTGCACCCTTTGCCTCACCTTAAAGGTTTCACCACAAACCTCAAATAATTTGGTCCACATAAATCAATTGCCAGGTATAAGGTTGTGCCCTTACCTCGCCATCATAAATAAGCCATAATCTCATTTTACACTTCACTTCCAAGTTTGTTAACTTTTGCTCCATTACATTCCAAAGGCACAAAATCCATGTGATCCTAAACTTTCAAAAGCATCTAGATAGGTTTCAAATCTCTTTGCAAAAGTATTTAATTAGATTTATATCTTTACAAAAGCACTTCATTAGCTTTCAAATCTCTTTCAAAATGCACTTAGCATACATTTGTTTTCTTTCAATAGCATCTAATTATATTTCAAATCTCTTTCAAAACACACTTAGCATAGACTTAGCATAGTCTAGCATAGCATAGTCTAGCATATCATAGCATAGAATAGCATAGCATAACATAGGTGTAGCAACAAAAATAGCCTAGTCTAGCATAGACATAGCATAGCCTAGCATAGGTGTAGCAACAAACATATCCTAGTCTAGCATAGACATAGCATAGCCTAGCATAGGTAGCAATACACAGCCAAATATAGCATAAACATACCCTAGCCTAGCATAACATACCCTAGTATAGCATAGATATAGCATAGGCATAGCATAGCATAGCCTAGCGTAGGCACAGCATATTATAGTCTAGCATAGGCATAAAAATATACATAGCCCAGTATAGCATAAACATAGTCTAGCCTAGCATAACGTAGCCTAGTCTAGCATAGACATAGCATAGTCTAGCATCACATAGCCTAGTCTAGCATAGATATTGCGTACCATGGCCTAGCATTTTTTTACTTCTTGTCTACTTTATGGCCTTAGTAGAGATTTTTCTCCAAGGGGCACATTTATTTACTTGTACATTCGACATCGAAAACAACAAAAATCCAAAAAAAAAAACAACAATAATAAAAATGCAAACAAATCAAAACCATCCATTGGTGATGTATCTTGCATTTCATTTTCCTCTTTTCCACCAATCTTCTACTCTCTTTTCTCCTACATCTATCTCATATGGATTTATATCAATGTTGTATGGTCACACTTTGAGTGGCTACATACATTTGGTGTGATCTTATTTTCTTCTTTTCCTTCCTCTCTCTACCTCTTTTTTGGTTTTTGATCATCATTGTATGGTCATGCTTCGAGCACCTACATACCTTTGATTGGTTACATTTCCTTTTTTTTTTCCTTCTATTTTTTTTTTCTTTCTTCTCTTCTCCTTTATCCTCCATTTCACAGGCTCACTTTCCAACCTCTTCCATCATAATATACACTCATAAACCATGTTTATGTTGCCAAACATTTGTATTCAATTCACTCACCAAATGCATCCATACATGCCATCAAGATTCATCCATGTAAATTGGGTGAAACATTTGGATTCATAAATTTACATTCAACTCTCTCACTTGGTTTTCTTACCAAAAACAAGTTGGTCGCACTTGTATCATGCCATTCATGTTGCTTGTACATAGAAATTCCATAATTCCCTTCACCCATACTTTTCATGCTACTGCATTGTTCATTATCACATTGTCATATAATTCTACTTGTACGTATACATACATAATTTTACATATAACAAATCATTGAAGGATTAAACATACATTTGTTAGAATGTTTGTAGTGGTGTCCAATCCTATTCTTAGTTGCATGGTAGTAAAAATTTCTATTATTCAACCATTCATAGTCAATCCAATCAGACAACATCGAAATCCATCAAATTCTAAAGCATTTCAAAGCTTCCCCTCACTTACTTGAGTTATTTCATGGAATAATCACCCATATCACATATTAAGCATATTTTGAGTGCAGGGATGACAACACCTTGCATAAGACTTACCATAAAGTGAAATTCATCTCACTCATCCTATCATTTGTGTGATCCAAACCTGAGGATCGATAAAAGGATAAGCTATTCAAAAAAAAGAAAAGAATAAAAGAAAGCAAAAAATAATATCAAACATTAAAAAGAACACTACAAAAAAATAAAAGTAAAAAGAGAAAAGAAAAGCAATGCAAAAGAGAATCATTAAAAAACTTGAATCCTTGATGTCCTCAGGTCCATATAATCAATGAGTAAATCTCCATAGGGGCTATAGATGCTTTACTAGCAATGGAGCATGCCTTACAAGTGGTGACACATCTATCATATTAGTGACCTTATTTTGTACAGACCACTATGCGCTTATGGATGAGCTAGCTTAATCAGCTAGGTTTACAATTGGTTAGTCCAACCTCTCTCAAAATGGATAAATAAACATTACTTTGTACACACAACTCCATGATAGGATTTATCTTCATTAGGATAGTCAATACTTCTACATGATATTGATTTTCTACTAGATGAGTTTGATTGTTCAAACTATGGTGTTTGAATTTCTAGAAATTCTTCTACACATACAACAATCTTGGAAACAAGGACCAAATAGCATCACCGCTAGCTCCACCAATAATGATTTGTATCTTCATCATGTTTATACATTGTCATTCACCGCACATTCAAAAAGTTCATTATATTACCTCCATAAGTACATTTCCAATTGCATTCATCATATACATTGCATGTTTGCTTATTTCATAATAAGGTACACGGTTAGCATGACTATTCCTTTGTCTTTTATTACTTCAACCATTTGAGATAATCAAAACCAAATACGGGTTTCCAATTGTATGCCCATATACACACATATCAAGTGTACATACAAGACACTTGCATCCATACATTCACATTTTGGTATATCTACAACTAGTCAAGTTCATGCTACATGTTATATACTATCTATAAAATATAATTAATGCATACTCAAGTATTAAATCATCATCGACATATATCATCCACAATCAATACACATCACACCATTGTACTGTTGGTCATAAAATCTGCCCAAGAAAGTATTTTGGGTAATGTACGCACCCTAGACCTGGACCAACATTGAAAGGCCGAGAGGAAGAGATGCCCCTCGTGCCAATCTCTAGAGAAAGGCCGACTCATTTACTAAAATACTTCGATGTTTTAAGACAAGAGTGCAGGAAAGAGATAAAAGAGTAAGGGTGCAGGAAAGAAATAGAAAAGAGTAAGGGTGCAGGAAAGAAATAAACAGGGTAAGGGAAGAAGTGTCAATAATTTGAAGTGGGAAAGAACCAGAAGCACGATCGTTGTATAATAGCTCAAAATAGCAGAAATAAATACCAAGAATAAAATGAAATGAACATGGTATTAGCCCCCCTATGTATCCTCTGGATGAGTTCCAAGATTACTCTCCCCCTTACATCGAAATCCAGAGTTCAGAATTACGGTGACCAAGAAATAGGTGAATATAATAGAAACACTATCCATAGGCAGCATAAAAGAAGACTAATATGGTGTTTTTCTCCCCTATGTATCCTTCGGGAAAATTTTAGGGTTCTACCCCAATTGCACACCTAAATCCAGAATGCAGAATTACAATATGCAAATGAAGAAGAGATAACAAAAATAATCATAGAAGGCAGCATACAAGAGAGAAATTGAACCCAAAGCTCTTTAGTATTAATCGCAAGGATTCGAGTTACAACAACTTTCTAGCAGAAAGTTCCCCCCTTTTACATTACAATGCCTAGGTTTTTATAGAGGACCCAACCCTCTGAGCCATCAATGCACACAATAGAGGAGTATATCCTCGAAAACCTAAGAATTCGGATCTCGCAGCTCTCGTGACTGAGATCTCAAATCCTTTTCTATATTTGGCAATTGCGACCAGGTCAGTCAGGGAAACATGCATTAATGAGCCATCTGAACGTCCTTGGTCTCTGGGTGTGGAGCTCGAGTGGCCGCCATGTCCGTTGGGTTCTCCTTCAGGTACTGAGACTTCCTTTCCAATTGCCAAAAAAGAACAGCAAGTTCATCGGGCACGTAAAAATACATTTATGAGGCACTTGATTGCCTCAAAAAAATACCCGAATTGGAGTGTGTGCCCTCGAAGTGCTTCACTAATTTTTCATTCGCAACTCCTCTTCACAATGGATGCAAGCCGAAGTAGGTCATCCTTCTTGGTTTTACACTTCACATGAATGAACTTCACCAGACAGTTTTGGGGATGTAAAATGCCAAAGTAAATATTCCTCCTTAAGATGGCTCTTGATATTTTACCGCTTCGATGGAAAGGCGTGCCCAACTGCTTCATTGTCTCTACCTGAAGTGGATGCTTCACTAGTGAGTCTTCAAAATGCTTCGCTGCGATCCTCCCTCAAAACTATGATTCAAGGGTTTTTTGACCAAAGTGCATCCTTGGATTGCAAAATTTTCTGCTCTTCACGGGCCACTACCAATTCGGGTGAAAGCGCTTCGCACAAAAGCTATCTGAAGCAAATGCTTCGCAACAAATTTTGATGAAGTAAAAATGGTTCGCCAGTGGGGAGGTCTGAAGTGGGTGCTCTAGAGATTTCTTGGTGAAGTAGTTTTCAATGTTTGCACTCCTTCAAATTTTGCTTCGCCATATTTTTGCCTGAAACAACTACTTGAAATTCTTCGGGTGCGAAGCTCTTTTCACACCTTAGCAAATTTGAACCGTGATCTAAACTTCTTTGTCTTACCTCTTTAGAAAAGCTACTTCTCAACGTTTGAAATTCTTTGAATGCCACTTCGCAAGATTCTCGCCCAAAGCATCTGTTTGAAACGCTTCGGGTGTGAAGCTCTTTTCATTCTCCACCTCTTTCTTTCGGTGAAGCTATCTTCCTTTTTTTGCGAAGCTCTTTTCTTAGCTTGGTTAGTAGCGAAGATTTTGCATCTCCATTATATATACAAAGGGGATGGCAATGAAATTCAAAATTGTTGCAACTTACAAATGTTTTCAAAAACAATAAAATAAACACTTTACAAAAAAAAACACTTTTTAAAAAAAAATTGATTTTTCTACCCCTCTAGGCAATATGACAAAATTTTCAATATTCTTGGCAGCTCGCGGGGCAATGAACTCACCTCGGTGCAAGAAACCTTACCCTTGATCTGTTGGGCCAGAGTTACCTCCAGATCCTTCTCCCTTTTCTCCTTCTACGGGTGCTTCCACGGCTGTGGCTTCTTCTTATTCTTCTTCTTGCTATTCTTCTTCTTCTTCTTCTTTTGCTTCTGGCGTGGCCTCCGACTACAGTGGTGGGGAAAAGCGATCATGGATGTGTTCCATGGTTCGACGAACATGAGCCCAGGAACCTTTTGATAAAGTCTCTTGGTCTTGTATCACTTTTACCAGAACATGGAACCAATCTATTTTCCCTATATCAGTATGCTTAGCTCTTGTGCTTTGATCGTTGAGGTAGGCCACAATCCTACAATGTCTCAGAATGAAATCTGTGACTTGTTCTTCTATAATTGGCTCTGCCCACTCGTCTATATTTGAGATGTCACCTTCAAACTAAAACCATGTCGGCTTGATTTCTTCCTTGGTCATAAGGTTCCCATCGTCATCAATGAAGCTAGGGAAACCTAATGAAGAGAGATCTTGAAAGTAGCCCAGCGATGCACGCTGCTCGTGCTCAAATACATCCGAGAGATCTTTCACCTTCTGTGCTTTCCTCACCTTGGAGAAGAAGGCGCGGACCGTGGCTTGAGTTGTGGACCAATATCTGGTTGTCTGGCTCATCGCAGCGACCTGCAGGTCCTAATATTTGACACTTTGGACCTCAAAAGCCAGTTTGAGTTGGCCTCTGATTTTTTGGATGATTTCATCTACGATCGGCCCTTCTTGAGAAGCGACATTCTGGGCTTCGATGATGTATGTCAAGATTGACAGGGTGTTGGAGGTTCGAGATCTGAAGCCTTTCAGTAGGTGTGAGTGGATTTCTTTTATTCAGCCCCTATCAAATAGCTCTAGGCTCTCTTTTTCCTACAATTGCTGCTGCATCTGCAATATCTTGCTTTCAAATTCTTTGGCCTTCAAATTAGCTTCGGCCTGTATCTTGCTTTGGTTTTCAGTTGAGTTTTGTAGTTGTTCTATTTTTTGTTTCAGGACTTATGCTTCCTTCTTCATCAGCTCACACTGCTTCTCTGCATCCTCTAGCTTGGAGCGGGTTCTTGCTAACTCCTCTTCCAACTTGATGTTGGTGCTCTCTGCTTCAAATCTGTGCTGATTGGCAATGTTTGCATGTGCACGAAAAGTTTCAATTCTGACATGCATGGATGCAGATTCATTATCTACATTCAGGTGTTCCAGGTCCTTGGACTTATCTTGATAATCATAATCTACTGGAGTCATTTCGTCCAGGGGCTTTTGGACCTTAGGAATATTTTTCACCTTATGTAACTTCCCAGCTTTCAAGTCAAAGACAATGCATTTTTCAACTTGGACCAGAGAGCACCCTCTATTTTTCCTCACCTCCTTTAGCATTTTATTGATGTTTTTTCGGGCCTAGAGTAGCTTTTCAACCAGAGGATGTTCCTTTATCATGGATAACTTAGTTTCAAATGAGGCTAGATCTCCATCCAAAGGGGTGAACAAATACAAATAATGGACAGGGGATGCCTCACCAACATGTTCGACAACGGGTGTGGTAGGAGTTTCGATGAGTGAAAAAATGTCGTGTGTGACCGGGGAGTGTGGAACGGGGTTCAACATTGGGGGACTACCTTCGCCTTGACTGAGAACCAAGGGAATAGTGGCATGGGCGAGCGAAGTAGTGTCGATAGACTTGTCCCGACTAGATGACTCTAATGGAGTGGACATGTGAGTGGGGCTAATGAGATTGTGAGACAAACTTGAAGTAGCGACGACCAACACGCGAGAGGGCGATTGACTTTGCAGGGGAGAAAGATACAGTTGGGGACTCACGATCGGGACCGTGGTGGATATACCTTGAGAAACCAGGGCAAAGGATGAAGAGTACATACCTACGTGCCCTCCAGGCAGAGCAGCAATAGTGACTTCCTATGTGATCGACTCCTGTTCCTTTTGAACTTCAGTACTTTTGACCTCCATGACTTCTTCTTCGGGAACTCCTTCTTGTTGGAGGAGTTCCTCCATATTGATGACATCCACGTTCGGGGTTGCTTCGACTCTTGGTGACATCGTTCCTTTGATATTTGCTTCGATTGGACCAGTCGTAGGTTGTCCGATAGAAGCACTTGGAAGCTTTGTGTGTGATCGCTTCAGGTGGGTTGGAGGCACTTGAGCTTACTCCTGCCTCTTTATTTTATTCTTCTATGATGGTTGCATCGACCCCATGGCATTAGTGTCATGGCTTTCCATATGTTCCTGAGGCAGTTCTCCTAGTGCAACTTCTACCTCCTCCTCTTCTTCTTTCGAAGCATCATCATCTCTCCTTGGGCTTTCGCACAAACTTGGGGCACTTGGGGGAACAAAGTCGGCAAAGGAGGTGGACTTCCAAGTCCCAACATTGGCTTCGTAAACAATCGTGAAGTCTTTATCCATATCCAAGATTCCATATGATTTCATCTTTTGTCGATGAACTCTCATTTTCCACCATTCCTTTAATTGTTCTATGCCCCAATCCTTCAATTCCTCCCTCAGATCGTCTTTCATCTTCCTCAAAAAGGTGGATTCTGGGCTTTGGAAAGGATGTTGGACAAGATCAAACTCAACTTCCATAGGGTAAAAATCATGCCAGGGGGGCAAGGTCTTCATCCTTTCCAAATGCCACTCCAAATCCCTCCCATTGGGGTTATTTCTTTGCTCCACAATTTTTGGGTGGGGGCAGACATGAAAATTATTGAATCTGAGGTGGTCCCTCATCACTCCCAAGGGATCGTAGAGCCACCTTTGAGGAATCTAGAGCAGACCAAAGCTGGCAAGCTTCTCTTCTAGGAATACGTATTGCTTCAGGGCAAACACTTCAATTACCCCCATTTTTAAGGGGAAGTCGCAAGTGTGCGCCCATTTTCGATCGTGGCCATAGACGTCATTTGTTGCGTCACTCTGTCGAGCGACCTCTAATGTGAACTAGTACTCGGAGGGGTAGACAAGTAGTAGGAAGGGCTTCCCCGTGAAGCTAAATAGGTGAACCACGAGCCCCTACGTCAGTTGAAATACATCTCCCCTTTTCTCCTTCACCACTCTGTCTCTTAAACTGAGGGGCACCCGAGGGCAAGCACCCTTTAACAAATGAATGGTAGGTCCCAAGAATTGTAGATTAAAATAATAATACGACTCCATCCTCGCCAGGAGGGGAGTCCACTAGTACACAGGCAGAGGAGTTCCATCCTTGTCACTCGAAGAAATGGTGATGTGGGGAAAACTCTTATGTACATGATAGAAAAACAACCAAACTAGGAAAGAGCAGGGTCCAAAATACTGGCCCATTCCAGCATTCTTCATGCTGGTCAGCCATGTGTGCAAGGTTTGTGCCACCCATTCTTCCCAATCAAAGAATATCGGGTTGGTATTCGGCATTGACGCATTAGGGGCATAAAATTCCCCTCTGGAAATACATTCGGCCAAATACACCTGCCAGGGGTGCACCGAAGCATCGGTCGACAGACCCGCTACCCATGTAATGATGGAGAAGATGTCCATGCTCTTGAAATCTGTCAGGGAGAGGGGCATTTGGGGAATCTTTCCTAAAGGGAGCCCGTTCTTGATGTTATCGCTCAAAAACTTCAAAATATAGCTAGAGGAGGTGAACCTCTCCATTTGTTCACTCAGGATGACATTGCGAACCGAATAACCTTTAGGTGGCCCTTGCTGCGGTGTGAATGCTGCTTGCACATCTTCTTTTAAAATCAAAAACAATTTACAGCCAGCGACATCTAGCACTTGTCTGGAAGAGGGTTGGTAATTATGCACGATGGCACAAATTAATTCGGGACAATGGTGTGCGGGTGGGGTCAGATACCAGTAAATCTATGAATAATATGCTGTGGCCCTCTTGTTCTCTGGGGAGAGTCTACTCTTCATGAACTCGATGGTGTATCTGAGTTCAACCACGCTCTTTGAGAGTTCGGTGTCCCTTATTTTCTCCCACCCATCAATTGGTGGTTCTTCCAGTTGTTCTTCTTTAGAATATTCTCTTTCCTCCACGACTTGCTTTTCGGGGCAGAGGTTAAGGTCGACCTTCTTTGGTCTCTACTTTTTCTTCTCCTTGCCCTTCTTCATTTTTTTAGGGCCTGCTACTTCTGGCTCCTTTCTCTTTTCTTTGGAGCTTTTCTTCCCCATTGTGGATGTTTACGGCAGTAGAGTTTACGATGCAGAAGACTTCGATGCGAAGGATTTCGATGTGAAGGGCGGAAGAACTGTAGACTGTCAATGAAGGCTCTTAGTCTTGCATGAACCAATAGGTGAATAACCTTCTCACTGCTGAGGCTTGAGTTTTATAGCCTTAGAAGGCAACTACCTCTATTTATGGCACCTACCATAATTAAATTTATAGCTCATATGGGGAAGGTTGTCATGCTTTTTTATTGGCTTTATGATGGCATTGTATGCGGGCCCATGTGGTTCGATGATTAGCTCTACATTGGAAACTTAACCTTCTGCCACCTCGTACCTAGAAGCGAGCTTTTCCCATAACCAAATCCTCTCGAGATGTGCCTCGCCACATTTGCATTAAACTCACTTATTATGGATGTTTCCCTAGGTTGTCGTTGGCACATCCCTCTAGGCACATTTTAAATGCTTCTTGTATCACACGCCATTAGGTTGGCAAAGAGGAAATCGGTGCTAAAGATGCTTCACGGCAAACCTCCGGTACAAGATCATTTTCTATGCTTTGGGACCGAAGTAGTTTTCCCTCACTGTGTTGCCACTTCGCTTTACGAAAGGCTACCTTCGAATCTTGTTCCTTTTGAAAAAGGTTTGCTGGATTTTCTTTGGAAACTACTTCGCTCATACTCGTTCTACGAAGTACTTTTCATGCCTTCACTATGCTTTTGTTTGGTTCTTTGAAGATTCCTTCCAGGCTAAAGTGCTTCGCTGTGAACCATCTTGCATTAGTCGCTTCGCATCAAAAGTTCCCGAAGGAGATTCTGGCTAGGTTTAGCAAAGCTAAAGTTTGTCACTGTGGCAGTGAGACACTTAACCTCTCGAAGATTTTGAAACAAGGTATATATACAGAAAAGAAAATTACATACAAGGTAAAACTTGAACACATTTTTTTTGTCAACGATGAAAAGTCTTTAGATGAAGACCATTGACAGAAATTGGCAATACCTGGCCATCTGCATCCTTGAGGATGAAATAATTGGCTGAGTTTACCTTCACAACTTCGAATGGTCCATCCCATAAAGCATCCAAATTGTCATGATTCCCAGGCTTGGCCTTCCAGGAGTCCCACTTCCATACTAGATCTCCCACTTTGAACGTGCGGTCGAAGGATTTTTTCTTGAACTAGTCTCGAGTGATCTGAGCATGCTTAGCGAAGCTCTGGTAGGCCCTCTCACGATCTTCCTCCAACTATAGTAGCTGAGCTAACCTATTTTCCATAGGATTAACTTCTTCTTCCTCATCTAACAGCTACAATGTAGGGATCTCTACATGGGTAGGTAAGATGGCCTCCTTGCCATACACCAGGGCATAGGGTGATGTCTTGATTGACTTCTTGATAGAAATCCGATCGGCCCACAAGGCCCGATCTAGAAGGAGGTGCCAAGTTCTTTTGTTTTTCTCCATGAGCTTCCTTACCACTCTTAACAAAGTCTTGT
Organism: Wollemia nobilis; assembly: GCA_028583015.1. Classification (NCBI taxonomy): domain Eukaryota; kingdom Viridiplantae; phylum Streptophyta; class Pinopsida; order Araucariales; family Araucariaceae; genus Wollemia; species Wollemia nobilis. Next base: position 24,343 of record JAQPPZ010016729.1, read on the forward strand.
TAGTTGATTCTGCAAATCCATTACCCTGTGGATAGTAATTGGAAGAGACCTTATGATATATCCCATATTTGTAGAGGAACTCATTGATTTTGGTGCCTGAAAACCTTGAACCATTATCTATTACGATTGCTTCTGGGATGCTGAATCGGGTGATCAAACCCTCTAGGAAGGCGATGATGGTCTCCTGATCAGCATGCTTCATGGGTACTGCTTCGGCTCATTTGGTGAAGTAGTCAGTTGCGGTCAAGATGAACTTATGCTCAGCGAAAGAGTTCGAAGATATAACCCCTATGAAATCCAACCCCCATTGTTGAAAAGGTATTTCTACCTATATCGATCAGAGAGGCATAGGAGCACTTCTACTTCGACCAATGAACTTCTGACATTGCTCGCATCTGCGATAGAACGCAAATGCATCGACGAAGAGTGTAGGCCAATAATAACCTGCCTTGATTATCTTCAATGTAGTTGTTCTTCCTACGAAGTGGCCTCTAGATAACCCTAAATGGAATTCTCCCAGGACTCTCTTCGTATCGTCTTCTTTTATGCACTTGAGAAGAACGCCATCAATGTTTCTGAAAAATAGGCCTTCAAGGTGCGATGTATATCGGAGGGACCACATCCTGAAGTGCCTCCGCTGCGAAGCATTTAAACATGAAGGACATCTACCGATGTTGAAATACTCAACTATCTCACTGACCCAGTCCTTATCATCCTCTTCTTGGTTTGCAAAGCATCCTTCTATTGTCGAGTCATCCCACTAAATAGCTGTCACTTTGGCTGCTATGCTCTTCGCCAGCTCTTGACATAATGCATGACTGCAAACCAATTTTGTGGGTCTAATTTTTGATGTCGAACTCCTGTATCTTGCTGACCCAACCAGCTCTTTTTCTTCCCAACTCTCCTTGGATAATGAAATTGCACACATCAGGGTGCATGACAAAGACCATAACCCAACTTTGGGAAATGAATTGCTTGAATTTCCTAAGAGATTTCATTACTGCATGCACCTGCATTTCTATGAAATTGTATTTTTCTTCATGGGAGTGTATCACCTAGCTTAGAAATGCGATGGGGTGCTCTTCGCCATCTTCTCCCTTCTGTGTCAGGACTGCAACATAGCTCTCAGGTTCTCCTATGGGATATAGGATGAAATCCTGGTTGTAGTCAGGGTTGGTCAGGATAGGTGCCTGAGCGATTCGGGCCTTGATCTCTTCAAATGCTTCTTTTCTCTCTTTCGTCCAGATGAATTCAACACCCTTTTTCAAAATTTTGGATATTGGTTTGATGACCTGGGCAAAATCTGGAAAAAAATTCCTTACAAAGTTGATCTTGCCAAAAAATATTGAAGTCCTTTCTTATTTACTGGGAGTGGGAGCTTCAATAGAGCCTCAAATCTATCAGGATCTACAGTGAGACCCTTCTCTAATATCACATGCCCCAATAACTTCCATTCACTGACCGCAAATATAGACTTCTTTGGATTGATTAAAATTCCTGTTGTGGTTGATCCACAACACACCCCAAAATTGGGGACCCACCTTTTGTGCAGGCTCACAGGGAAGGATCTCAGTGACCCAGATGCCAGAATTGAAAAAAAAAGAGAAAATGCACAAGTGTAGAAAGGGGTCGCGAAATCGTGACATGTCGGAAAATCGCGGTCAGCGTGGTCAACGGCAACAAAATAGAAAAACGTCACGAAATCACGACATGTCGCGATTTCACGGCCGGGAAGATGAACGGGCAGACTTGCAGTTTTGTCATTTTTTTCGCAGTAAGTGTTACACAGGGCACAGGTGTCAAACTTGCAGGGACGTTACATGCAGAGGTGAATTTCGGGGCGTTTCCAAATTTGAGCGTGAATCAAAGCGAGAAAAAGCAAGAATTTGAAGGGTCACCCACAGGAAGAGGAAATGAAGCAACGGAGGAAATCGAAGAGCCATAACAATGCTATAAAGCTAGAATTGCAAATCGAAGAAAGGGTTGGAAATTGCCGAATACGGAGTTGCAGAGACGAAGGCTTTGTGCTATTCTGGGCCCATACTTGGGCAATTTCCTTCTTTTTATTCTGGTATTTTCTTTCACACGTGGAACATTTTTGAATGTAATCGAGATATCATTTAAATACAAATACAGAGAGTTGGCATCTTATTGGATGAGAAAGAAGGAGTAACTTTTGCATGCATGATTTAATGTTTATATTTCCCTTCCAGATTTCTTAGGTTTTTAGGTGAAGTTAATGCAAGATCTCTTGGTTGCTTCATGCGAATGCCTCGTTTTCTGGAATTACCATAGAAACCCTCGAGACTCGCACCTGGCCTATTTGGATTGTGTGGATGTGCAGGTTCATTAGGTTAGGTTGCATGTAGAAAGCCTCAGTATCTTCGGTTTCATTAGATTAGTGACAACTTTCTGACTGTAATCTATTTTTATTGTTACTTTTGTTTACTTTTGTTTTTTCTTTTCAAACTCATATTTTATTTTCAGTAGTTTAATTACTGTGTTTGAATAAATCACTGAAAATCCATCAGAATTAAAGGTTAAAGAAGATTTTATTCATTTTGAGTCCATTGAAAGTTCAAAATTAATAAACCACAGTGCCCCTTGTTAACATCCACTTGCAAACCCTAAGGTGTTCTTAGCATTTCATTTTAAACAACATCCTTGATAATTAAAAATCAGCAAAATAAGAACCTTGGAGAAATTGTTTTCTTTGCAAGCAGAGGATTTAGGACTCGGATCCTACAGGAGAGTGTGTTTCACAATCGGGTTAAAACACCACTCAACAGATTGCCGCTAGAAGGAGGGCGATCGGTTTATTTATTTTAATTTTTATATCTGAATATTTTGTTTTAATTTAATTCTGAAATAATTTACGGCTAAACTGCAACACTGTTTTTTTTGTTTGTTGCAGGTTTTCTTCGAACTAGCCGAGGGTTTCCTCAGGCAGGCTGGACCCACCATGTCGTATTGCGACCAGGTCTCAAACAACCGGAGAAACTATTTTTCATGACCTTACTGGTACTCCCAAGGGTAAAGTCAAGCAAGTCGTAAGCACTCCAGTAGCAAAAGGCCTGTTTTCTCCAGGAACGTCGAGTGGACCTACGCCAGTAGTATCTGTTACCCCTAGTGTGCCTATAGTTTGTAACATTTCTTCTGCTATTGTAGGTCTGTCTACTTCAATTCTGAGTCAAATGGCTCAAGCTCTAGCAGCTCCTTGGTATGGAGCAAACAATACTCCTTTGAATATTGCTGGGGATATCCATGAAATCCCCAAGAACATTGAAAGATTTCTACCTAAATACAAGCCAGATGGCTTAAGAATAGCAGAAGAACATATCCAAGCCTATAGGGATGTTTTAATTAGACTGCAAGTTCAGCATGAAGATGTAGCCTGCAGACTTTTCCCCATGAGCTTGGATCCAATAGCATATGAATGGTATATATGCTTGCCAACTGGTTCAATCACCTCTTGGACACAAATGGAAAATGCATTTGTCAATCAATTTAGGTCTCCCTTAGATCCCGCAACTATTAACAATCAGCTTTATTACATGCAAACGGGGCCAAGGGAAACCAATCCGAATGTTTAATCAGAGATTCCAAAAGAACTATAACAGAGCAATTAGACATTTTGCCATCGATCCTGCAGTAGCTTTGTAGATATATTTTGGGGCATTAGACCCCATGACAGCCATGTTTGCAAGGCGTAATCCTCAGGTCACCACGCTTGCTTTGGCTTATAATGAAGCCATGACTATTGAGCATCAGTTGACATCGCAAGGCTACGGGTTTACCCAAATGCCTATGTTGGGACAGGGCGCTCCATATGGTCAAGTTCCCCAGGAAAATCAGCTCATGGCACCACAAATGCCAAGTATGAACGCATTCCCATATCCGCAGCCATATCCATCAGCACCCGCATATGCACCCATTCCAATCCAACCAATCACATCCATTCCACCTGTTCCTGCATTTTTGCAGAACAGTCAATCAACTACGCAGGAAACTAGTCAAGTCAATCCTCAAGCCATAGTTCCTATTCCAAATCCAATCCCAATTCAAGGTATCAATCCATTTGGGAATCCAATTCCTCATAACCCCACCCAAATGTGGAATCAAGACCCCATCAATTATGCAAATCCAATGGGGGTTAGTAACAATGTGGTTCCACCGAAGGATGTCTTTTCGGAAGTCGAAGAGCTCAAGAAACTAGTGCATAAACTAAGTAATGACAGAGTTCAACAGCAGAAGCATGAGTCCCGTGCCCCTCACCCAAGTCAGAATTTTAACAATAGAGGGAGGCACTGGAACACTAAGCCAAACAATGGGGGAGTTCCTTCTCCCATTGCTAATCAATTAAATGCTTCAGCAGCCCCATCCAATCTAATTCTCTTTTGAATATTTCAGATTTGGCATGGGAAAGAGGGTGCAGGTTACATAACACAAAAGAACACAATGAAAGGAATTGTCCTGAGATAGCTAGATACACTCATTGTCTTCAGGCACAAGTGGACGATTTGGAACTGGTATCAAATGAGGATCCATCGTATCAGCAAGATGAAAATATTATGGTGATGGAAACAGTATATCACCAAGAGGGTGAGAGCGAGGAGGAAGAAGATGAAGTTTTGGAGCAGGAGGTGCAAGCTTTTCGAGATTTTAGAAAGGGGACTCATGGGTACCATTTGAGGAGTAAGTCTAAAGCCCCTAAAACCTCATCAACACCTCCAAACAGTTCTATTCTTCCTCCAGATACAAAGGCAAGTAACAACCCTCCCCTTCCACTCAGAAGAGAAATGTCTAATGATGTTCAGAAGACGGTACAAATTCAAAAAACCAAATTATGACGTAGTGGAGGATATGAAGAAGTCCAAATCTAGCCTTTCATTCCCAGACGCAACTAAATTGCCTGGTCAAAAGGAGGCGTTGATAAGAGCTTTGAACTCACCCGATCCGATGTGGAAGGAAAAAAGAGCTGAATCCCACCTGATTTTGCAAAAGGAAAGAAGGGATGTCCCACCATTCTTATTAACTCTGAGAATTGCGGGTAAGAACTTGCATAACTATTTGGTAGACACAGGAGCCACTAGCAACCTCATGCCTATGGAGATATGTCAAATGCTGGGTCTACAACCGGTTTCATCCAAATGCACGGTCTTGCAATTGTACCGTTTCGAGGTAAATGTAGTAGGGACCTTATATGATGTCAATATTCAATTAAATTCTGAACCCAGGGTCCAGCAGGTTGTAGAAATTTTGGTGGTTAACATCCCAAGTAGGTATGGAATGTTACTTGCGAGAGATTGGATGAAAACGCTGAATGGATATTTTGCAATAGTCTACTCGCATATGTGGCTGCCATGGAAGGGCATTGCTAATCAAATAAGAGTGGAAAACGAACCGAGGCTTAAGGAGATTATAACAGATTCTAACAAGCCGAATGAGGTCCAATTTTTTGAGCCAGACCTAGGGGTCTATGCTCTTGATGTTGAGAAAGTTGCTGATGAACTTAAAGAAGAAGTGTGTCATGGTAGTTCTTCTGAGGAAAAGGATCACACGTGGTTGCTCAAGTTTGATGGATCAAAATCTAGACAGGGAGCAGGAGTTGGAGTCGAGCTCACTGGTCCAGGAGGTAAACCATTATTGGCTGCCTACAGACTGCAATTTCCTTGCACAAACAATGTGGCAGAATACGAAGCATTGATCTACGGTTTACGTCTAGCATTGAGCAAACATGTTAAATGCTTGAAGGTTTTGGGTGATTCTGAGTTGGTTGTCAAGCAAATAAAAGGACATTATAAATGTCGTGACAAAAGACTGAGCCTTTATAGGACTAGGGTTATGGATATCATGGAGGAGTTTGATGCATTCAACATAGCCCTTATTTCTAGGAGAGGGAATCGAATAGCAGACTCTCTTGTAGTCGTCGCGGGCATGTTAAACCCGGTGGATATAAAAATATGTAAAAATTTTTCCATTGAGTTGGTTCCTTGTCCATCAATACCTGATAATGTGAAGAATTTCTAGGTTTTTGAGTGTGACAGGCACATCTTCAAGTTTGTCACAAACTCAGGTATTTTTGAAAATCAAGTGATCGATGAGGAACAAAGGTGGCAGGATGAAACAGAAGAAAGTGAAACCGCGTATCAATCCAACAAAATTCCTAAAGACGTGGTTTCATTAGAAAAAATGTTCGACATGGAATGCAAGAACAAGAAAAGAAAAAGAGTCCCGCTCCCCAAAGATGCATGCGATTCAATTAATTGGGAGTGCAGACAATCCAAAGGAGGTGTACATAGCAAAGGCATGTATAGAGGAAGAAAGGAGCAATATAATGCAGACTTTGAAGCATTACATAGATTGTATTGCTTGGAACTACAATGAGCTAAAGACTTACAATCAGAACATTATCATGCATACCATACCTTTGAAGCCAGACTCCAAGCCTTTTAGGCAAAGATAGCGAGTTGTTAACCCGCTATTGGAGCCTTTGATCGAAAAGGAGGTTAAAATACTGTTAGAGGTGAAAATCATTTTTCCCGTTAGGCACTCAACCTGGGTGGCTAACCTCGTTCCAGTGAGAAAAAAGAGTGGAGAGATTAGGCTATGCATAGATTTTTGAAATCTTAATAAAGCCTCCCAGAAAGATAATTATCCATTGCCATCAATCGATGAAATCTTGCAAATGGTAAATGGATCAGAAATGATGTCCTTTCTCGATGGATATTCTGGGTACAACCAAGTTCTTATACATCCAGATGACAGGATGAAAACAGCCTTCACTACCAAGTGGGGGACATTTGCATATAAGAGAATGCCATTCGGACTATTAAATGTTGGTGCAACTTTTCAACGCGCCATGGATTACGCATTCAAAGGACTAATAGGCAAATGCATCATCATGTATGTGGATGATATCCCAGTTTTCTCAAAGAAGAGAGAGGATCATGTTAAAGACTTAAAGAAGGTGCTTCAAAGGTGCAGGGAACATGGAATTTCATTAAATCCCAAGAAATGCATTTTTGGAGTGACAGAAGGGAAACTGCTAGGTCACATTATTTCAAAGGAGGGAATATCCATCGACCCATAAAGGATACAAGCTATCCAAGACCTACCTCTCCCGAGCAGTAAAAAATAATTGAGGTCTTTCTTTGGGCAAGTCAATTTTGTGAGGAAGTTCATTTCTAGCTTTGCTGAGATAGCTAAACCTCTAAACCAGATGCTCAAGAAAGATGTGGACGTAATATGGAACGAGGAAAGTAGAGTGGCTTTCCAGAATATAAAAGATGCCATTTCCAAAGCCCCGGTCTTGATAAGCCCAGACTATTCCAAGCCTTTTTACATTTATGCTTTTGCATCGGAGCACTCCTTGGCGAGTGTATTAACCCAAAAAGGCGAAGATAATGCCGAAAAGCCCATTGCGTTTTTAAGTGCCCCCTTAAAAGATGCCCAATTAAGGTATTCAATCCTTGATAAGCAAATGTACGCACTTTTTAAACTCGTGAAAAAATTTAGGCATTACATCGTACACAGCAGAATTATTGCCATTGTACCCGATTCCGCTGTCAAGACCATGTTTTTGCAGAATGAACTAGGTGAAAAGAGAGGAAAGTGGATTGCAACCATCCAAGAATTTGATCTCGAAATCCAACCAATGAAACTAGTTCGAGGACAAGGACTGGAAAAGGCGATCGCAAAAAATGATCCGCAAATAATGTGTCAATGCTCAAATACGTAATACATGGCTAAGGAGGACTGGTATTTTGATATTGTGCAATTTTTATTGACTGGTAAGTGCCCTTCTAATTTGAATTCAACACAAAGGAGAGCTCTAAGGCTTAAATTTATTAACTATCTGATAAAGTCTGGTGTACTTTAAAGGAAAAATCACGAAGGTATCTACCTGAGATGCTTGAGCAAAGACGAAGCCGCCAGGGTGTTGCAAGAATTTCATGGTAAGCACGGAACTGGTCATGGTGCACCCAATCCTACAGCTCACCAAATCCTGCGAGCAGGATATTACTGGCCTCATATATTCAAATATGTGCATGCTGCCGGTTAATGGGCAGATTCTAAAGCATTATTTTAGCCCTTAGGTTGTGAAACTTTGATATTATTATGTTGGTGTTGGTGAAGGATTTTCAGATTTTGTTTTTATTTTTTTTAGGATTGTTAGTTTAGTTAGGATTTTGATTATGGATTTGATTTCAATTGACATGTGTGTTAATTTAATAAAAAATAAAAATATATATATATAATAATAGAAAATTGAGATGTCAACTCATGCTTAAGGATTAGGAGAATATGAAATATTGGAATTGTCTTGTAAAAGCTCCACAAATAGCATAAAACTTTTTAAGTTATATTGTTTGACTTTGTGATATATGAAAGAATCAGTTTTGCATGACAAATCATTTCATTCACAATTCAAGAAGTAATGCATTCATATTCCATCTCACCTCACATACATTTCATTTTAGTTGCATATGCATCTTATGTACAAGCCATGAAAGTGTGTCAAAGCCTCTTAGGGTTGTGTTATAACATATATGTAAGTAGCTCCTAAGGTTGGAAACTGAGTCTTGAGATATCTAGAACCAAGCACGTCTCATGAATTAAAAAGGATCTTGAGTAAAATGATCAAAACCTAGCTTGGAAGAAAAGGTTGAGCGAAAGTGGTTTTCATGTCTATCCTATTATGCAACATGATCCTTAAAACAAGTGGTTTTAACCACTTCCATAAAGCTTAAAGCTTAAAATCGAGTAGTAAGGATAGGGTTAAATCCTCATCAAACTTAGGTTGAGGATCCAATTCCCCAAAGCTTTGATTTGACCCACATGGAGTAGTAAGGATAGGGCATAAATTCTCATCTTGGTTGGTTGAGAATCCGATTCCCCCAAAGCTCTTATGTCTCATTTCATAGTAAGTCTTGGATTGTAAGGATCGTACTATTTGTCCTCTGCAAAGGATGGGTAGTCATCCCCAAGGTTTAAGCAATAGAATTAATGATTTATATCTAAGGTTTGGATTGTAAGGATCGTACTACTTGTCCCTAACCAGGATGGGTAGTCATCCCCAAGGTCCAAGAAATAAATAAATAAATAAATTTTTCCCATCTCATCTTTATTTGGATTGTAAGGATCGTACTACTTGTCCTCTGCAAGGGATGGGTAGTCATCCCCAAGGTCCAAAGAAATGGAGATAAGTTTTGGATTGTGGGGTTAGATATGCCCATGCATGGCATCATGTCTTGCCTAAAAAAAGCAAGACCACTGATTGTCTAGAGGGTTAGACTAGCATGACCATTTCTTCCATAACTGGTTTAATTATTTTGCTTAAAGTGAGGTAATGAACTCTAAATCAGAATAGTAAGGATAAGGTTAAACTCTCATCTCGGTTGGTTGGGAGTCTGATTCCCCAAAGTTCTGATTTCACATTCACTTGCACATGGGTTCTAAATAGTAGGGACTCATAACCAACTTTGGGATACAATAAGGAAATGAACTAGTGGATCCTAAGAGGGTTTGGCAATCTTGAATGCTTGTACATAATAGTAGAAGAATGATTATGCTTATTAGGAAAAGCAAAATATTCTAGTTCATTTAATTAGGACCACAAATCATTCACCATCCCTTAAATGCATTCATGCAAAACCGATAATGGAATGTTGATCAATTTCAAACGATAGGGAATGAAAACACATTGCACACATTGAGCTAATACTTGATGATTCTGATGATTCATGTACTTTTGATCTTTGGGCATTTGTTATTTTGCTCATGTGCTAACATGTATTTACGAGTTTGTGATATGTTTCAGGTTGGGTTCTTACTAAAATGCTCAAGAGCATTTGACAGCAGAGTCGCCATTTGTTGTGGTTGATCCACAACACACCCCAAAATTGGGGACCCACCTTTTTGCAGGCTCACAGGGAAGGATCTCAGTGACCCAGATGCCAAAATTGAAAAAAAAAAGAAAATGCACAAGTGTAGAAAGGGGTCGCGAAATCGCGACAGGTAGCGAAATCGCGACATGTCGCGAAATCGCGACATGTCGCGAAATCGCGACATGTCACGAAATCGCGACCGAAGCCGAAAATTGTCACAAAATCGCGACATGTCGAAAAATCGCGGTCAACACGGTCAACGGCAACGAAACAAAAAAACCGTCGTGAAATTGTGACGTGTCGCTGAGCAGGAAGAAAAAGGTGTCGCGAAATCATGACATGTTGCGATTTCGCGACATGTCACGATTTCGCGACCGGGAAGATGAACGGGCAAAATTGCAGTTTTGTCATTTTTTTCACAGTAAGCGTTACACAGGGCACAGGAAAAGCACGACACGTGGCGCACAGGTGTCAAACTTGCAGGGACGTTACATGCAGAGGCAAATTTCGGGGCGTTTCTAAATTTGAGCGTGAATCAAAGCGAGAAAAAGCAAGAATTTGAAGGGTCACCCACAGGAAGAGGAAATGAAGCAATGGAGGAAATCGAAGAGCCATAACAATGCTATAAAGCCAAAATTGCAAATCGAAGAAAGGGCTGGAAATTGCCGAATACAGAGTTGCAGAGACGAAGTCTTTGTGCTATTCTGGGCCCGTACTTGGGCAATTTCCTTATTTTTTATTCTGGGATTTTCTTTCACACCTGGAACATTTTTTAATGTAATCGAGATATCATTTAAATACAAATACAGAGAGTTGGCATCTTATTGGATGAGAAAGAAGGAGTAACTTTTGCATGCATGATTTAATGTTTATATTTCCCTTCCAGATTTCTTAGGTTTTTAGGTGAAGTTAATGCAAGATCTCTTGGTTGCTTCATGCGAATGCCTGTTTTTTGGAATTACCATAGAAACCCTCGAGACTCGCACCTGGCCTATTTGGATTGTGTAGATGTGCAGGTTCATTAGGTTAGGTTGCATGTAGAAAGCCTCAGTATCTTCGGTTTCATTAGATTAGTGACAGCTTTCTGACTGTAATCTATTTTTATTGTTACTTTTGTTTACTTTTGTTTTTGCTTTTCAAACTCATATTTTATTTTCAGTAGTTTAATTACTGTGTTTGAATAAATCACTAAAAATCCATCAGAATTAAAGGTTAAAGCAGATTTTATTCATTTTGAGTCCATTGAAAGTTCAAAATTAATAAACCACAGTGCCCCTTGTTAACATCCACTTGCAAAACCTAAGGTGTTCTTAGCATTTCATTTTAAACAACATCCTTGATAATTAAAAATCAGCAAAATAAGAACCTTGGAGAAATCGTTTTCTTTGCAAGCAGAGGATTTAGGACTCGGATCCTACAGGAGAGTGTGTTTCACAATCGGGTTAAAACACCACTCAACAGATTGGCGCTAGAAGGAGGGCGATCGGTTTATTTATTTTAATTTTTATATCTGAATATTTTGTTTTAATTTAATTCTGAAATAATTTACAGCTAAATTGCAACACTATTTTTTTTGTTTGTTGCAAGTTTTCTTTGAACTAGCTGAGGGTTTCCTCAGGCAGGCTGGACCCACCATGCCATATTGCAACCAAGTATCAAACAACCGGAGAAACTATTTTTCATGACCTTACTGGTACTCCCAAGGGTAAATTCAAGCAATTCATAAGCACTCCAGTAGCAAAAGGCCTGTTTTCTCCAAGAACGTCGAGTGGACCTACGCCAGTAGTATCTGTTGCCCCTAGTGTGCCTATAGTTTGTAACATTTCTTCTGCTATTGTAGGGTCTGTCTACTTCAATTCTGAGTCAAATGGCTCAAGCTCCAACAGCTCCTTGGTATGGAGCTAACAATACTCCTTTGAATATTGCTGGGGATATCCATGAAATCCCCAAGAACATTGAAATATTTTTGCCTAAATACAAGCCAGATGGCTTAAGAACAGCAGAAGAACATATCCAAGCCTATAGGGATGTTTTAATTAGACTGCAAGTTCAGCATGAAGATGTAGCCTGCAGACTTTTCCCCATGAGCTTGGATCCAATAGCATATGAATGGTATATATGCTTGCCAACTGGTTCAATCACCTCTTGGACACAAATGGAAAATGCATTTGTCAATCAATTTAGGTCTCCCTTAGATCCCGCAACTATTAACAATCAATTTATTACATGCAAACGGGGCCAAGGGGAACCAATCCGAATGTTTAATCAGAGATTCCAAAAGAACTATAACAGAGCAATTAGACATTTTGCCATCGATCCTGCAGTAGCTTTGCAGATATATTTTGGGGCATTAGACCCCATGATAGCCATGTTTGCAAGGCGTAATCCTCAGGTCACCATGCTTGCTTTGGCCTATAATGAAGCCATGACTATTGAGCAGCAGTTGACACCGCAAGGCTACGGGTTTACCCAAATGCCTATGTTGGGACAGGGCGCTCCATATGGTCAAGTTCCCCAGGAAAATCAGCTCATGGCACCACAAATGCCAAGTATGAACGCATTCCCATATCCACAGCCATATCCATCAGCACCCGCATATGCACCCATTCCAATCCAACCAATCGTAGCCATTCCACCTGTTCCTGCATTTTTGCAGAACAATCAATCAACTATGCAGGAAACTAGTCAAGTCAATCCTCAAGCCATAGTTCCTGTTCCAAATCCAATCCCAATTCAAGGTATCAATCCATTTGGGAATCCAATTCCTCAGAACCCCACCCAAATGTGGAATCAATACCCCATCAATTATGCAAATCCAATGGGGGTTAATAACAATGTGGTTCCACCGAAGGATGTCTTTTCGAAAGTCGAAGATCTCAAGAAACTAGTGCATAAACTAAGTAATGACAGAGTTCAACAGCAGAAGCATGAGTCCCGTGCCCCTCACCCGAGTTAAAATTTTAACAATAGAGGGAGGCACTGGAACACTAAGCCAAACAATGGGGGAGTTCCTCCTCCCATTGCTAATCAATTAGATGCTTCACAGGCCCTGACCAATCCAATTCTCTTTTGAATCTTTTAGATTTGGCATGGGAAAGAGGGTGCAGGTTACATAACACAAAAGAACACAATGAAAGGAATTGTCCTGAGATAGCTAGATACACTCATTGTCTTCAGGCACAAGTGGACGATTTGGAACTGGTATCAAATGAGGATCCATCGTATCAGCAAGATGAAAATATTATGGTGATGGAAACAGTATATCACCAAGAAGGTGAGAGCGAGGAGGAAGAAGATGAAGTTTTGGAGCAGGAGGTGCAAGCTTTTTAAGATTTTAGAAAGGGGACTCATGGGTACCATTTGAGGAGTAAGTCTAAAGCCCCTAAAACCTCATCAACACCTCCAAAAAGTTCTATTCTTCCTCCAGATACAAATGCAAGTAACAACCCTCCCCCTCCACTTAGAAGAGAAATGTCTAATGACGTCCAGAAGACGGTCAAATTTGAAAAACCAAATTATGACGTAGTGGAGGATATGAAGAAGTCCAAATCTAGCCTTTCATTCCTGGACGCAGCTAAATTGCCTGGTCAAAAGGAGGCGTTGATAAGAGCTTTGAACTCACCCGAACTGATGTGGAAGGAAAAAAGAGCTGAATCCCACCTGATTTTGCAAAAGGAAAGAAGGGATGTCCCGCCATTCTTATTAACTCTGAGAATTGCGGTAAGAACTTGCATAACTTTTTGGTAGACACAGGAGCCACTAGCAACCTCATGCCTACGGAGATATGTCAAATGCTGGGTCTACAACCGGTTTCATCCAAATGCACGGTCTTGCAATTGGACCGTTCCGAGGTAAATGTAGTAGGGACATTATATGATGTCAAGATTCAATTAAATTCTGAACCCGTGGTCCAAGCAGGTTGTAGACATTTTGGTGGTTAACATCCCAAGTAGGTATGGAATGTTACTTGCGAGAGATTGGATGAAAATGCTGAATGGCTATTTTGCAACAGACTGCTCGCATATGTTGCTGCCATGGAAGGGCATTGCTAATCAAATCAGAGTGGAAAACGAACCGAGGCTTAAGGAGATTATAAAAGATTTTAACAAGCCGAATGAGGTCCAGTTTTTTGAGCCGGACCTAGGGGTCTATGCTCTTGATGTTGAGAAAGCTGCTGATGAACTTAAAGAAGAAGTGTGTCATGGTAGTTCTTCTGAGGAAAAGGATCACACATGGTTTCTCAAGTTTGATGGATCAAAATCTAGACAAGGAGCAGGAGCTGGAGTCGAGCTCACTGGTCCAGGAGCTAAACCATTATTGGCTACCTACAGACTGCAATTTCCTTGCACAAACAATGTGGCAGAATACGAAGCATTGATCTACGGTTTACGTCTAGCATTGAGCAAACATGTTAAATGCTTGAAGGTTTTGGGTGATTCTGAGTTGGTTGTCAAGCAAATCAAAGGACAGTATACATGCCGCGACAAAATACTGAGCCTTTATAGGACTAGGGTTATGGATCTCATGGAGGAGTTTGATGCATTCAACATAGCCCTTATTTCTAGGAGAGGGAATCGAATAGCAGACTCTCTTGCAATCGCCGCGGGCATGTTAAACCCGGTGGATATAAAAAGATGTAAAAAGTTTTCCATTGAGCTGGTTCCTTGTCCATCAATACCTGATAATGTGAAGAATTTCCACGTTTTTGAGTGTGACAGGCACATCTTCAAGTTTGTCACAAACTCAGGTATTTTTGAAAATCAAGTGATCGATGAGGAACAAAGGTGGCAGGATGAAACAGAAGAAAGTGAAACTGCGGATCAATCCAAAAAAATTCCTAAAGACGTGGTTTCATTAGAAAAAATGTTCGACATGGAATGCAAGAAAAAGAAAAGAAAAAGAGTCCCGCTCCCAAAAGATGCATGCGATTCAATTAATCTGGGGAGTGCAGACAATCCAAAGGAGGTGTACATAGCAAAGGCATGTATAGAGGAAGAAAGGAGCAATATAATGCAGACTTTGAAGCATTACATAGATTGTATTGCTTGGAACTACAATGAGCTAAAGACTTACAATCAGAACATTATCACGCATACCATACCTTTGAAGCCAGACTCCAAGCCTTTTAGCAAAGACAGCGAGTTGTTAACCCGCTATTGGAGCCTTTGATCGAAAAGGAGGTTAAAATACTGTTAGAGGTGAAAATCATTTTTCCCGTTAGGCACTCAACCTGGGTGGCTAACCCTCGCTCCAGATGAGAAAAAGAATGGATATATTAGGCTATGCATAGATTTTTGAAATATTAATAAAGCCTCCCGGAAAGATAATTATCCATTGCCATCAATCGATGAAATCTTGCAAATGGTAAATGGATCGAAATGATGTCCTTTCTCGATGGATATTCTGGGTACAACCAAGTTCTTATACATCTAGATGACAGGATGAAAAAAGCCTTCACTACCAAGTGGGGGACATTTGCATATAAGAGAATGCCATTCGGACTATTAAATGCTGGTGCAACTTTTCAACGCGCCATGGATTACGCATTCAAAGGACTAATAGGCAAATGCATCATCGTGTATGTGGATGATATCCCAGTTTTCTCGAAAAAGAGAGAGGATCATGTTAAAGACTTAAAGAAGGTGCTTCAAAGGTGTAAGGAACATGGAATTTCATTAAATCCCAAGAAATGCATTTTTGGAGTGACAGAAGGGAAACTGCTAGGTCACATTATTTCAAAGGAGGGAATATCCATCGACCCAGAAAGGATACAAGCTATCCAAGACCTACCTCTCCCGAGCAGTAAAAAATAATTGAGGTCTTTCTTTGGGCAAGTCAATTTTGTGAGGAAGTTCATTTCTAGCTTTGCTGAGATAGCTAAACCTCTAAACCAGATGCTCAAGAAATATGTGGACGTAAGATGGAACGAGGAAAGTAGAGTGGCTTTCCAGAATATAAAAGACGCCATTTCCAAAGCCCCGGTCTTGATAAGCCCAGACTATTCCAAGCCTTTTTACATTTATGCTTTTGCATCGGAGCACTCCTTGGCGAGTGTATTAACCCAAAAAGGCGAAGATAATGCCGAAAATCCCATTGCGTTTTTAAGTGCCCCCTTAAAAGATGCCCAATTAAGGTATTCAATCCTTGATAAGCAAATGTACGCACTTTTTAAAACTATGAAAAAATTTAGGCATTACATCGTACATAGTAGAATTATTGCCATTGTACCCGATTTCGCTGTCAAGACCATGTTTTTGCAGAATGAACTAGGTGAAAAGAGAGGAAAGTGGATTGCAACCATCCAAGAATTTGATCTCAAAATCCAACCAATGAAACTAGTTCGAGGACAAGGACTGGCAAAGGCGATCGCAGAAAATGATCCGCAAATAATAGGTCAATGCTCAAATACATAATACATGGCTAAGGAGGACTGGTATGTTGATATTGTGCAATTTTTATTGACTGGTAAGTGCCCGTCTAATTTGAATTCAACACAAAGGAGAGCTCTAAGGCTTAAATCTATTAACTATCTGATAAATTCTGGTGTACTTTATAGGAAAAATCATGAAGGTATCTACCTGAGATGCTTGAGCAAAGACGAAGCCTCCAGGGTGTTGCAAGAATTTCATGGTAAGCACGAAAATGGTCATGGTGCACCCAATCCTACAGCTCACCAAATCCTACGAGCAGGATATTACTGGCCTCATATATTCAAAGATGCGCATGCTCAGATTACTGTACAAGGTGGACAGAAGCGATTCCCACTAAACATGCCACCACAGACGTTGTGATTAAATTCCTTGAGGATCAAATTATCACAAGATATGGAATGCCCAATTCTATTGTCAGTGACAATGGTAATGCTTTCATTTCCACACAATTTGTAGAATGGGCATATGATAATAAAGTGAGCTTAAAGTTTGCATCCAATTACTATCCTCAAGGAAATGGGTTGGCCGAGTCTTCAAATAAGAATTTGTTGAATACTATTAAAAAGTTGCTGGAAAAGAATCCTCGGGACTGGCATAGTCAATTAAAGTTTGCCCTGTGGGCAGATAGGACCAGAGTGAAAGAAGCTATAGGAAATACTCCTTATCATTTGGTCTATGGGCAAGACCCGATATTTCCAGCAAATTTGGAGCTGCAGACCTTACATTTCATACAAGAGTACATGGGGACAGATGATCAAGTTGAAGCTAGATTGAGCCGGTTATTGCACCTGGATGAAAAGAGAGAAGAAGCCATGAATCACATGAACAAACACCAGGAAGTCATCAAGAGATGGTTTGATAGAAGGGCCAAAGTTAAATCATTCGGAATTTCAGATTTGGTGTTACTATGGGACAAAAGACATGAGGAAAAAGGAAACCATCAAAATTTTGATTGTCTCTGGTTAGGCCCATATCAGATTTCAAAAATACTTAGGAAGAACACCTTCAGGCTAAAAACCTTAGAAGGGAAATATTTCATGCTGCCGGTTAATGGGCAGATTCTAAAGCATTATTTTAGCCCTTAGGTTGTGAGACTTTGATATTATTCTGTTGGTGTTGGTGAAGGATTTTCAGATTTTGTTTTTATTTTTTTTAGGATTGTTAGTTTAGTTAGGATTTTGATTATGGATTTGATTTCAATTGACATGTGTGTTAATTTAAAATATATATATATATATATATATATATATATATATATATATATATATATATATAATAATAGAAAATTGAGATGTCAACTCATGCTTAAGGATTAGGAGAATATGAAATATTGGAATTGTCTTGTAAAAGCTCCACAAATAGCATAAAACTTTTTAAGTTATATTGTTTGACTTTGTGATATATGAAAGAATCAGTTTTGCATGACAAATCATTTCATTCACAATTCAAGAAGTAATGCATTCATATTAAGAATCTAAGGCTTAAATTTATTAACTATCTGATAAAGTTTGGTGTACTTTACAGGAAAAATCACGAAGGTATCTACCTGAGATGCTTGAGCAAAGACGAAGCCGCCAGGGTGTTGCAAGAATTTCATGGTAAGCACGAAACTGGTCATGGTGCACCCAATCCTACAGCTCACCAAATCCTGCGAGCAGGATATTACTGGCCTCATATATTCAAATATGTGCATGCTGCCGGTTAATGGGCAGATTCTAAAGCATTATTTTAGCCCTTAGGTTGTGAAACTTTGATATTATTATGTTGGTGTTGGTGAAGGATTTTCAGATTTTGTTTTTATTTTTTTTAGGATTGTTAGTTTAGTTAGGATTTTGATTATGGATTTGATTTCAATTGACATGTGTGTTAATTTAAAATATATATATATATATATAATAATAGAAAATTGAGATGTCAACTTATGCTTAAGGATTAGGAGAATATGAAATATTGGAATTGTCTTGTAAAAGCTCCACAAATAGCATAAAACTTTTTAAGTTATATTGTTTGACTTTGTGATATATGAAAGAATCAGTTTTGCATGACAAATCATTTCATTCACAATTCAAGAAGTAATGCATTCATATTCCATCTCACCTCACATACATTTCATTTTAGTTGCATATGCATCTTATGTACAAGCCATGAAAGTGTGTCAAAGCCTCTTAGGGTTGTGTTATAACATATATGTAAGTAGCTCCTAAGGTTGGAAACTGAGTCTTGAGATATCTAGAACCAAGCACGTCTCATGAATTAAAAAGGATCTTGAGTAAAATGATCAAAAACTAGCTTGGAAGAAAAGGTTGAGCGAAAGTGGTTTTCATGTCTATCCTATTATGCAACATGATCCTTAAAACAGTGGTTTTAACCACTTCCATAAAGCTTAAAGCTTAAAATCAGAGTAGTAAGGATAGGGTTAAATCCTCATCAAACTTAGGTTGAGGATCCAATTCCCCAAAGCTTTGATTTGACCCACATGGAGTAGTAAGGATAGGGCATAAATTCTCATCTTGGTTGGTTGAGAATCTGATTCCCCAAAGCTCTTATGTCTCATTTCATAGTAAGTCTTGGATTGTAAGGATCGTACTATTTGTCCTCTACAAAGGATGGGTAGTCATCCCCAAGGTTTAAGCAATAGAATTAATGATTTATATCTAAGGTTTGGATTGTAAGGATCGTACTACTTGTCCCTAACCAGGATGGGTAGTCATCCCCAAGGTCCAAGAAATAAATAAATAAATAAATTTTTCCCATCTCATCTTTATTTGGATTGTAAGGATCGTACTACTTGTCCTCTGCAAGGGATGGGTAGTCATCCCCAAGGTCCAAAGAAATGGAGATAAGTTTTGGATTGTGGGGTTATATATGCCCATGCATGGCATCATGTCTTGCCTAAAAAAAGCAAGACCACTGATTGTCTAGAGGGTTAGACTAGCATGACCATTTCTTCCATAACTGGTTTAATTATTTTGCTTAAAGTGAGGTAATGAACTCTAAATCAGAATAGTAAGGATAAGGTTAAACTCTCATCTCGGTTGGGTGGGAGTCTGATTCCCCAAAGTTCTGATTTCACATTCACTTGCACATGGGTTCTAAATAGTAGGGACTCATAACCAACTTTGGGATACAATAAGGAAATGAACTAGTGGATCCTAAGAGGGTTTGGCAATCTTGAATGCTTGTACATAATAGTAGAAGAATGATCAGGCTTATTAGGAAAAGCAAAATCTTCTAGCTCATTTATTTAGGACCACAAATCATTCACCATCCCATATATGCATTCATGCAAAACTGATAATGGAATGTTGATCAATTTCAAACGATAGGGAATGAAAACACATTGCACACACTGAGCTAATACTTGATGATTCTGATGATTCATGTACTTTTGATCTTTGGGCATTTGTTATTTTGCTCATGTGCTAACATGTATTTACGAGTTTGTGATATGTTTCAGGTTGGGTTCTTACTAAAATGCTCAAGAGCATTTGACAGCAGAGTCGCCATTTGTTGTGGTTGATCCACAACACACCCCAAAATTGGGGACCCACCTTTTTGCAGGCTCACAGGGAAGGATCTCAGTGACCCAGATGCCAGAATTGAAAAAAAGATAAAATGCACAAGTGTAGAAAGGGGTCGCGAAATCGCAACAGGTAGCGAAATCGCGACATGTCGCGAAATCGCGATCGAAGCCGAAAATTGTTGTGAAATCGTGACATGTCGGAAAATCGCGGTCAGCACGGTCAACGGCAACGAAACAGAAAAACTGTCATGAAATCGTGACGTGTCGCTGAGCAGGAAGAAAAAGGTGTTGCGAAATCGTGACATGTCGTGATTTCGCGACATGTCGCAATTTCGCGGCCAGGAAGATGAACGGGCAGACTTGCAGTTTTGTCATTTTTTTCGTAGTAAGCGTTACACAGGGCACAGGAAAAGCATGACATGTGGCGCACAGGTGTCAAAATTGTAGGGACGTTACATGCAGAGGCAAATTTTGGGGCGTTTCCAAATTTGAGCGTGAATTAAAGCGGGAAAAAGCAGGAATTTGAAGGGTCGCCCACAAGAAGAGGAAATGAAGCAACAGAGGAAATCGAAGAGCCATAACAATGCTATAAAGCCAGAATTGCAAATCGAAGAAAGGGTTGGAAATTTCCAAATACGGAGTTGTAGAGACGAAGACTTTGTGCTATTCTGGGCCCGTACTTGGGCAATTTCCTTCTTTTTTATTCTGGGATTTTCTTTCACACCTGGAACATTTTTGAATGTAATCGAGATATCATTTAAATACAAATACAGAGAGTTGGCATCTTATTGGATGAGAAAGAAGGAGTAACTTTTGCATGCATGATTTAATGTTTATATTTCCCTTCCAGATTTCTTAGGTTTTTAGGTGAAGTTAATGCAAGATCTCTTGGTTGCTTCATGCGAATGCCTCGTTTCTGGAATTACCACAGAAACCCTCGAGACTCGCACCTGGCCTATTTGGATTGTGTGGATGTGCAGGTTCATTAGGTTAGGTTGCATGTAGAAATCCTCAGTATCTTTGGTTTCATTAGATTAGTGACAGCTTTCTGACTGTAATCTATTTTTATTGTTACTTTTGTTTACTTTTGTTTTTGCTTTTCAAACTCATATTTTATTTTCAGCAGTTTAATTCATCGTGTTTGAATAAATCACTGAAAATACATCAGAATTAAAGGTTAAAGCAGATTTTATTCATTTTGAGTCCATTGAAAGTTCAAAATTAATAAACCACAAGTGCCCCTTGTTAACATCCACTTGCAAACCCTAAGGTGTTCTTAGCATTTCATTTTAAACAGCATCCTTGATAATTAAAAATCAGCAAAATAAGAACCTTGGAGAAATCGTTTTCTTTGCAAGCAGAGGATTTAGGACTCGGATCCTACAGGAGAGTGTGTTTCACAATCGGGTTAAAACACCACTCAACAATTCCAAACTCTCAGCATTTTTTGAATACCTGCTGTAGGTGAAAAGGATGGTCCTCCTTTCTTCGAGATAAAATGGTCATGTCATCCAAATAGATAACAATGACCTTATTCAAGAGTTCGCCAAAAGCTAAATCCATGGCCCTCTGAAAAGTGGCCCTCGCATTCAAAAGGCTAAATGGCATTTGCTGGTAAGCAAATGTTTCCCACTTGGTAGTGAATGTGGTTTTATGCTGGTATTTGTCCCTAACCCAGATCTGATTATATCCAAAGAAACCATCGAGTAGGGAGAAGCGCTGAGCCCCAACCACTGAGTGCAAGATCTGATCTATTTGCGGTAGATGGTAGTGATATTTGAGCAAAGCCTGGTTTAGGTTGTGAAATTCCATGCATAACCATATATCTCCATTCTTCTTTCTAACTGGGACTAGGTTTTCTACCCAAGAGGAATAATTTATGGGATAAATTATCTTTACCTCGAGCATTTTCAGGAGCTCGACCTTCACCAGGACCTCGATCTTCGGATTAACAGGCATCTGCTTCTGTCGAAAGTGTTTGATACCTTCTTGCAACTCAATTGTATGCTAGATCAGTTGTCGATTGTATCCCTTCAGGTCTTGGTAAGACCATGCCACTATGTCAGGATACTTCCTACACAGAGATTGGATCTGTTATAGCTCTTCTGAAGTGCAGTCTGTTCCAAATTTTATTGCTTTTCCAGGTTCAAGTTCCAAATCTTGGTATTGCTTTGCATTGACTTTAATCTTGTGAGAAACTGCTCGATCATTCTGATCAAAAAGGCTTTCAAGAGTAATTAATACCTTGGGGATGTGATTATTCTTAAATTGAACTAGCCCTTCATATTCCTCATCATCAGGGCTTCTTCTCTCAACTATGGCTGCTTCTTGAATCATAAAATTCACAATATGCTCATCACTATCAAAAACTTGCCAATACAGATATCTGTCTGGGACAGAGGGTCTGTAAATCATCCTCACAGCTTTAGGTTTATGCACCATGTCTTCTGTTGGAGAGTACTTGGCTGCGATGGATGCTAGAACATTGACATGTTGGTTCTTTTCTCATGGAATGGACTACATATTGAGAGATTAAAATTGGTCAAACAAGTCCCATACCCTGTTACGGTATGACTAGATATAGTGCTTATTTGAAGTGCACTTTTTTGTGACTTGATTGCATACCAATTCTGAATCTCCAAAGATTTGGAGATGCTTTATGCCTAACTTCTATGCTTTCTTCAAGCCTAGGCATAATGCTTCGTATTCTGCTGTATTTTTGGTGTAGCTTCACACCAACTAGTAGCAATATTCCTTTTGCTCCCTTGATGGTGATATTAAAAGAATGCCTGCCCCAGTGCCGTTCCTACATCGGGCGCCATCGAAGAAGAATTTCCATAGTCCTTCTTGGGCACATGTTTTATTCTCTAATTTGATGTTTTTCTTAGGCTTGGCGATGGCATAACATCCCATATCAATTTATATCATGGCATTAAAGTCTGCCAATGAAAACTCATCTTCACAACTTAACTGTGCAAGGGATTCCTTGACCAAGTCCACCTGCTTTATCCCTTCCACTATCGCCTGAACAGGATCGCTGCTCTCTTCTCCAGACATCTTCTGTACAAGGAAAGTAGAAGGTTTTTCATTGTAGATCTTTACCTTCTTCCCTTTGAATGGAATTTATAATTGCGAGTAATCCATAGATAGATATCCTCCCAACTTCGCTATAAAATCCCTCGACAAGCACATACTAAAATATGACTCAAGGTCGATGACCACCACCTCTTGTATAACTATGATTTGAGGCATCTTGTGTAGTCGGATAGGTATATCTTTAATCACTCCTACAGTCTCCACGGGATTACCATCCAACTGGAGCACGTTGTGGCTGCTTCGAGTATACTCCATCCCTATATCTTCGCATACTATTTTTTGCATGACTTTCGTCGTAGCCTCGGAGTCAATCATACAATTGTGTACAACATACCCTTCCATCTACAGAGATAGGTAGAATGAAGGTGGTTTGTTCTTCCCCGTAATGGATGTGGACAAGGTTTGTACTAGGGCAAGTGATGCTGACTTTCTTGCCTTGGTTGTCTTCAACGATTCTTACAGCAAGTCTACTTGTTTGGGTAGTTGCAATATGTCATATAGACTAATCTTGGTTGGAATATTCTTTAGCTCATATACAATATTGTAAGCTAGGGAGTTGTGCACCTCAGGTTCTCTTTTCACCTTGTACCTAGTGCGATACTGCTCTGTAACTTTGACCCTTTGTCACTTGGTCAATGAAGGAAGCTTGAGCTTCTCTCTAGCTTGTTCTTTAGTTTCCACCTAAGGTTGATTTGCAGGGGCCTGTTGGGCCTTCTCCTTGACTGGTGTAGGCTGAGGATCTTCACTCGGGGCCTGAGAATGTTGTTGTCCATTTTTGTGGTGAGCATGCACCTTTAAGGACGTCATTTGAGTAGCATCTACCTCTATCGACCTTTTTCCTCCTCTGGTAAGGACTACAACTTGCTCTTATTCACCAATTACCAGGTTCTGATCCAATTGCCTGATGATGTTAACCTGACCACCGTGACTACTGCTCACCAGCATTTGGATATAATGTTGGTGCAACATGCAGGTATTCTCTTCATGAGGGTCATTACATGTGGAGCACCAATGTATGTAATCAGAAGTGCTTGGAGCTTTGTCAATCACAACATTTCTTACCGATGCTCTCCCTTGCTGGACTGCTTGATCTTTAGTAAGTGCGGGTGTAGGATATGACCTTCTCGATAGAAACTCATGTTGTGCTTGCTTCTTCTTCATAATGGTCATATCATTGGACAGGGTTTGCACTGTGGAGCTTAGGGACTGAAATCCTTGTAGTATTTTGACTTGCATATCATCGTCTTTAGGAATGGGTGGCAATGGAGCCATCGTTGGTATTGGAGGTAGGGTGGGGTGTTGAGGTAGCACTAGCAGTACAAGGAATTCCAAATAAATAGTGGGATGCGAAGCCAAGAATGTGGGGAAATGGATTTGTGGAGTAGCGACCTGTGATACAATGGGATTAGGGTTCCAAGATGAGATTGGGTATGCAAGGGTTGCAGAGATCTATGAAGCAACTACGCTCGTGTACTAGGATTGAGGGAAATCAGGAAGTATGGGCATCAACATCCTTTGGGGAAGCTTACCCACCGCTATTAGATCAATCTATGCTCTCTGGTCTAACTCGTATAACTCGGGGAAGGTATTGATGTTCGAGTACCTTACCATGACACTGATATTAGGGTTGAAAGCTTGAAGGAAATAGTATGTTGTAGCTTCATTAGTTGGCTGAAGTCCAACTAGTATCCTTTGCCAAGTTCGAGTGAACCTAACGTTGAAGTCTACGATCTCTTCTTGTGGATATCTTTGAATCGTCATGAACTGATGTAGGAGAGAGGATGGATTAGTGAACTCGTTGAAGCTTCTCATCAGCTATCTGGCTAACTGGTCCCATCCCATTATAGTACCAAGTGGCAAAGATCTATACCAGTAGAGGATCTTTCCTCTAAGAGATAGAACCAAAAGCTTTACCATAACTTGCTCCTCTATGATGTCATGAATCGTCGCCAGAGAAACTATGTCCTGGATGTGCTCTAGAGTAGTCTTCCCATTTCCATCAAACATAGGAATCTTCTTCATAGCAGCAGGAAGAACTTGCCCTTGTCCCGCTAGATTTAGCGGTCCTGAATAATTCCATGCCAAGAATAGTCTAGGCAGTGGTTGCTGCTACTATTGCTACATTTTTTGTTGTTGTTGTTGTTGTTGTTGCTATTGTGCCATATTTTCTCTTGGAGTTTGAGAAACAGGAATTCCCAAAGCTCCTCCTTGGTTGCTAATAGGACGACTAATGTGAATGGAGGCACTAGGATGCTTCAGCGAGTTGAGAGGATTAGGAGGGAAGCTAGCTGTTGTACTATCAAAAGTTAATCCTTGTTCATCAACAACAACCTCTTGCGAGGATGTTTCATGCAAACAATATGGAGAGTTAGGAATAGAGGAGAGGAAACTGTTGGTCATCAAATCTGCCCAAGAAAGGATTTTGGGTGATGTACACACCCTAGACCTGGACCAACATTGAAAGGCCAAGAGGAAGAGATGCCCCTCATGCCAATCTCCGGAGAAAGGCCATCTCCTTTACTAAACTACTTCGATGTTTTAAGACAAGAGTGTAGGAAAGATATAAAAGAGTAAGGGTGTAGGAAAGAAATAGAAAAGAGTAAGGGTGCAGGAAAGAAATAGAAAAGAGTAAGGGTGCAAGAAAGAAATAAACATGGTAAGGGAATAAGTGTCAATAATTTGAAGTGGGAAAGAACCAAAAGCACGATCGTTGTCTAATAACTCAAAACAACAACAATAAATACCAAGAATAAAATGAAATGAACATGGTATTAGCCCCCCTAGGTATCCTCTGGACGAGTTCCAGGATTACCCTCCCCCTTACGTCAAAATCTAGGGTTTAAAATTACAGCAACCAGTAAATAGGTGAATATAATAGAAACACTATCCATAGACAACATAAAAGAAGACTAATATGGTGTTTTTCTCCCCTATGTATCCTTCAGAAAATTTTTAGGGTTCTACCCCAATCACACACCTAAATCCAGAATGCAGAATTACAGATACAAATGAAGAAGAGATAACAAAAATAATCACAGAAGGCAGCATACAAGAGAGAAATTGATCCCAAAGCTCTTTAGTATTAATCATATGGATTCGAGATACAATAGCTTTCTAGAAGAAAGTTCCCCCTTTTTACATTACAATTCCTAGGTTTTTATAGAGGACCCGACCCTCTGAGCCATCAATGCACAAAATGGAGGAGTACATCCTCGAAAACCTAAGAAGTCAGCTCTCACAGCTCTTGTGACTAAGCTTTCAAATCCTTTTCTATATCTAGCAACTGCGATCAGGTCAGCCGGGGAAACATGCATTACTGAGCCATCTGAACATCCTTGTGTTGTAATCACAATGACACTGAGAGGGGGGGTGAATCAGTGTGTTCTTTAAAAACTTCTAAAACAATTATATTATAAAACCAGTAGTAGTTTAAAGCAGATAAAAGAGATACTAAATGCATCAAGAAAGAATCACACATAACACATCATTTTAACGAGGTTCACCAATGTGGCTACTCCTCAAAAAGACTGCTTGGACTACCATCCAAATCCAGTCAATGCAAAGCTACAACTTTACATAATCCTTTACCAAAGACCAACTGGAAGGAGCACCAACCCCTTAACTTTATCTCGCTTCAACAGAATGGAGCACCAAATCCTATTTTACCAGCACCTACTGGAAAGAGGCACCAAACCCTTAATTTGCCCGCACCAACTGGACAAATTGTTTACCAGCACCAACTGGAAAGAGGCACCAACCCCTTAATTTGCCAGCACCAACTAGACTTCAATATTGAATAAAAAATGTTTGACATATACCTTTGTTATTGCAAGACTCTAACTGGTTTACATCACCTTTGCAATATCTGTGCACTCTGCTCTCTCTTGCACAATCACTTCACACAGTTTGCTGCACTGCTACAGCCAGACTTTGCAATCAACTTTGCCCTTCGTGCTTCTCTGCACACTCTGCTTTCTCTGTGCACACACTTTGCACACTCTGTGTCGTTTCACATTCTGCTCTCTGCTCAACATGAACTTCACTTTCACAAACACTATGCTCGCATTCGCACTTTATCTTTTCACCCCATTTTTCAAACTTGAAGTACCCTTGCTTTTATAGAAGAAGTTTTAGGAACAAACCCTAAAAGAACGTCGGTTGAGAAACCCTAGAATTTGTCAGCTGCCAAACCCTAAAATCCGTCGGCCCAGATTTAACTTTGTCGGCCTCAAACACTTCTTCCACCTTTGTCACTTTCCTGTAGCTTATTGCCGCGAAATAGTAACATGTCGGCCCTTTTAATTTAATTTAATATTTTAATTTAAATTTTAAATAAAATAAAATTTAAACTAAATATTTAAAATTAAATATCTTCATCACCGGGGCATATTTTTCAACGAAACGAAGAGCCAACTTGGGTTTTAAGAAAAACCATTTCAAATTTGTTATCCATGGTTTTAAATAAAACTTTTTATTTTGACTTGCCTTGGTTTTCACAAAAAACCTTTAAAATTTAAACTAAATATTTAAAATTAAATATCTTTATCACCGGGGCATCTTTTTCAACGAAACGAAGAGCCAACTTGGGTTTTAAGAAAAACCCATTTCAAATATGTTATCCATGGTTTTAAATAAAACTTTTTATTCTGACTGCCTTGGTTTTCACAAAAAACCTTTTCGCTTCTTGACATCTCAGGTTCTGAAGACTTCTTCTCATTCTGAATTATGTTTTCTGTTTTTGTGCATCTATCATTTAAGGACTCATGATCTGACTAACTTATGAACTTTATCCTCTGCATCTGAGTGACTTCTGAACTGCCTATCCATTGCATCATTAGATCTAACTGACTGTATTGACAACAATGACAATCCTCCTACAACACCTTGCTCAACACTGAACTCCTATCCATTGTACTTTGGCTGCACCTTGCTGTTCAATAAACTCTTGTCCATTGCATCAATAAATCAGTCTGACTGTGTTGACAACAATGACAATACTGTTTGCTACACTTTTCTCAATAATCTCCCCCTTTGGAATTGTTGGCAACACATGTGCAATTTTCCTGTAAATCTTCTCCCCCTTTGACAATAATACCAAAGGGCTGCTGCAGACTCCCCCTGAGTCTATGCACAACATTCTTAGACACAAATTATTACAATTAGCAAATATTCCAAGCATGAACAAGAAGAAAAATAAATACACAAATGCTCCCCCTGAGTCCAAGACCACTTCATTTCACTTATTGACAACATCATGATAAGCATAATAGGCATCAATAAAATCAACAATGTGAATAGCAACAATAACCAGTGAATGACACCATCACCGTCAACTTCACCAATATAACATGTGTAAGAACATGACTGAACCACTGTCTTCTGTGCAACTACCCTCTGTTACCTTGCAAACTCAAACTTGTCCATTGTTAGTGAAGGCATACAATAATCTTATATAGCCAACTTTTTGTTCTGCAATGCCAACAACATCTGCATACAACTTCACCATGCATCTTGGATATATTCTCAACAAGCTTGAACCCAATGACAGCTATTTGTCTTTCTCTGCAGTGAGAATCCAGCAGGCTACCTCAATCCACTTTCAACTCTGTGCAAGTACCAAACACTGTACCACAACACAACCAACATCTTTTCTCAACCAATTAGGGCTTTAGCAACAATGCTTATAGACAAGGTTTAACCAACATCATTCAACTCAAGATTAACCTTGAAGCATTCAATCAATCACTACATGAAAAGGAAACTAGTAGACATCCTTTTCCTTCCAAAGGTATTTGAACAAGACAACCACCAACATAAATCACCAAGGCAAAGAGTAACTTGCTCAAATCAAACTCAATGGAGTAAGCCCAAATCATGTATCAAGAAAAGCATTAACTTGATCAAAACAACCACTATGAAAGCAACTCAACTATTCATCACCAGCTGGAAATCATCCGGTCGCTCATTAAAAAACTTTTTTCTTCAATCTTCCCATTCAACATGTTGATTTCACTTTTGTCAACGAGAATTGACAAGTGACTCACATCTGTACCAATTTTTGTCCAACACTCGCAATTTTGTTGCCAACTCTTACTTTCAACTATGCATGTCGGAAGAAGACATTTTGTCAAACACTTTATGGCCAACCATAGTGCACCTTACTCAGCCTTAAGCTTCTTATCCTTGGACTGGCATTAAATCAATAGTTAAAACAAAACTGTCTGTGAATTAAATATATTCACCAAGGTGTCATGAAAGATTTGGCAATCTTCACATCAAAGAGTAAAACCAAATACATGCTGCTCGAAACACAAATACACAGCTAGGGCAAGCATTCTTTCGTTGAGCAAATTATCTAGACTATTATGATTCGTAATTTTGAACAGTGGTATTAAGAATCATCAACAGTACAACATTGACATATCTCAAAACTACCAATGGTGACAACTCTCAAATTAAACACCACACTTCACGGCATTTCCACAAACCACTATATAAACTGAAAAACACACTTTAACAACTATACAACATTAACCTGACTGCTTACCTTTCATCCTCAGATACCTAGACAAATACATAGGAGCATTAAAATAAAACTTTAATATTGCTCCTCCTGAGGATGTGCCACCTGGAGTTGCTTAGAGCAATGGCAGAGTAGCCTCCTTCAGTCCAAGGAGACATAATTTCCTTTCTTCTGTCTTTCTCCAGAATTTCCTGAACTTGGGCTTGGGTTTTTCAACAACATCCCTATTTTGCTCCTGTTCGTGAACTTGAAAATTTCTCTTGTGGGGTTGTCTCTTGTGCATTCTTGATGGATGATTATTTTCTTTTCTTTTATGCACATGATATGTTCCTTTTCGGTGTTGTCCTCTTTGTGTCTGATGAAATCTAGGGTTTTGCCTTAGATTAGATATAGAAGTGCTTGGATAGAACCTTGTTATGTGCCCTTAACCATTGCATTTAAAACATTGCACATGTTTTATTCCCTGTTTGTATTGCATTCTATGTGTATGATGAAATCTATGGTATTGCCTTAGATTGCATACAGAAGTGCTTGAACAAAAACTTGCTATGTGCCCATGGCCATTACATTTAAAACATTGCACAGGGTGTTCACTCAAAAAAATAGAAGTATTTTTATCAGCATAACTCTTTGATCTATTGTTCAGTCCACAATAAATTGCCTTGTGACCAAAGTGGTTGCATTTAGAACAATAGCCATAAAAAGCATTATTATTAAAAGAGTGAGAGTGAGAGAACCTCTTTTCTTGTGGTTGCTTTCTTTGTAGATCTTCTTTGATATTTTCTTCCTTTTGAGGATTCAGCTTCAGACTTTTCTTGTTTCAATCCTTCAACCGAGGACTTCTTCTTCTCTACATATTTGGAGGATGAAGGTTTTTCAGCTTCATATCCAAGACCAAACTTAGCTATGGAGTTTCTTTGTTGATTTATCATTGTATCTAGCAACTCTGTGCTCTTCTCAAATTTGAGATTTATATTGGCCTATTTTAGTTGTTTCTTCAATGAAACAATCTCTTCTTCTTGTTGGCAGCATACAGTCTCTTTCTCATTGATCTGAGACCTAAGAATATCTTCAATCCTTTTGTTCTGTTCTACTTGCAGCTTTAGATCAACAATAACTTGTTTATATTCCTCTTCACTTGTGCTGTATACATCATTCTTATTATCCAGCTGTGTCTTCAAGGCTTCTTCTAATTTCTTGGCCTTTTGAACTTGTAGGAAGAGATCTTCAATCTCATCCTCATATTCTTCTAATTTATTGGATAGTATTTTGTTATTTTTCTTTTCTATTCTCCACTCTTCAAGAGTAGATATCAACTCTCCTTCAAAATCTACTTTAGCCTCAAGATTTTCATCACAAACTTCAGGATTCACTTCTTCTACCTTTTTCGGTTCAAATTTCTCTTCTACAGGAACCGAAACTGACTGGGATGCCTTTTTGGATGAGGATCTATTCTTCTTAGCCATTGTGTACTAATCCAAGATCAACCCTGACTGATTTGGCCAAAATTGGGAACTCGGCTCTGATACCAATTGTTGTAATCACAATGACACTCGAGAGGGGGGGTGAATCAGTGTGTTCTTTAAAAACTTCTAAAACAATTATATTATAAAACTAGCAGCAGTTTAAAGCAGATAAAAGAGATACCAAATGCATCAATAAAGCATCACACATAACACATCATTTTAACGAGGTTCACCAATGTGGCTACTCCTCAAAAAGACTTCTTGGACTACCATCCAAATCCAGTCAATGCAAAGCTACAACTTTACATAATCCTTTACCAGCACCAACTGGAAGGAGCACCAACCCCTTAACTTTATCCGCTTCAACAGAATGGAGCACCAACTCCTATTTTACCAGCACCTACTGGAAAGAGGCACCAACCCCTTAATTTGATCGCACCAACTGGACAAATTGTTTACCAGCACCAACTAGAAAGAGGCACCAACCCCTTAATTTGCCAGCACCAACTGGACTTCAATATTGAATAAAAAATGTTTGACATATACCTTTGTTATTGCAAGACTCTAACTTGTTTACATCACCTTTGCAATATCTGTGCACTCTGCTCTCTCTTGCACAATCACTTCACACAGTTTGCTGCACTGCTATAGCCAGACTTTGCAATCAACTTTGCCCTTCGCGCTTCTCTGCACACTTTGCTTTCTCTATGCACACGCTTCGCACACTCTGTGTCGTTTCACATTCTACTCTCTGCTCAACATGAACTTCACTTTCACAAACACTATGCTCGCATTCGCACTTTATCTTTTCACCCTATTTTTCAAATTTGAAGTACCCTTGCTTTTATAGAAGAAGTTTTAGGAACAAACCCTAAAAGAACGTTGGTTGAGAAACCCTAGAATTTGTCAGCTGCCAAACCCTAAAATCCGTCGGCCCAGATTTAACTTTGTCGGCCTCAAACACTTCTTCCACCTTCGTCACTTTCCTGTAGCTTATTGCCATGAAATAGTAACATGTCGGCCCTTTTAATTTAATTTAATATTTTAATTTAAATTTTAAATAAAATAAAATTTAAACTAAATATTTAAAATTAAATATCTTCATCACCGGGGCATCTTTTTTAATGAAATGAAGAGCCAAATTGGGTTTTAAGAAAAAACCATTTCAAATCTGTTATCCATGGTTTTAAATAAAACTTTTTATTTTGACTGCCTTGGTTTTCACAAAAAACCTTTAAAATTTAAACTAAATATTTAAAATTAAATATCTTTATCACCGGGGCATCTTTTTCAACGAAACGAAGAGCCAACTTGGGTTTTAAGAAAAACCCATTTCAAATCTGTTATCCATGGTTTTAAATAAAAATTTTTATTCTGACTGCCTTGGTTTTCACAAAAAACCTTTCTGCTTCTTGACATCTCAAGTTCTGAAGACTTCTTCTTCTCATTCTGAATTATGTTTTCTATTTACGTGCATCTATCATTTAAGGACTCATGATCCGACTAACTTTTGAACTTTATCCTCTCGCATCCGAGTGACTTCGAACCGCCTATCCATTGCATCATTAGATCTAACTGACTGTATTGACAACAATGACAATCCTCCTACAACACCTTGCTCAACACTGAACTCCTATCCATTGTACTTTGGCTGCACCTTGCTGTTCAATAAACTCTTGTCCATTGCATCAATAAATCTGTCTGACTGTGTTGACAATAATGACAATACTGTTTACTACACTTTGATCAACACCTTGGTCTTTGGGTGTGGAGCTCGAGTGGCCACCATGTCTGTTGGGTTCTCCTTCAAGGACTGAGACTTCCTTTCCAATTGTAAAAAATGAACAGCGAGTTCATCGGGCACGTAAAAATACATTTATGAGGCACTTGATTACCTCAAAAAAATACCCGGCTTGGAGTGCGTGCCCTTGAAGTGCTTCATTAATTTTTCATTCGCAACTCTGCTTCACAATGGATGCAAGCCGAAGTAGGTCCTCCTTCTTGGTTTTGCACTTCGCATGAATGAACTTCGCCAGACAGTTTCAGGGATGTAAAATGCCAAAGTAAATATTCCTCCTTAATATGGCTCTTGATATTTTTCCGCTTTGATGGAAAGGTGTGTCCAAATTTTCGTTGTCTCTACCCGAAGTGGATGCTTCACTGGTGAGTCTTCAAAATGCTTCGTCGCGATCCTCCCTCAAAACTGTGGTTCGGGGGTTTTTTGACCGAAGTGCATCCTTGGCTTGCAAAATGTTCTGCTCTTCACGGGCCACTACCACTTCGGGTGAAAGTGCTTTGCACGAAAGCTATCCAAAGCAAATGCTTCACAACAAATTTTAGCAAAGTAAAAATGGTTCACCGATGGGGAGGCCCGAAGTGGGTGCTTCGACGATTTATTGGCGAAGTAGTTTTCAATATTTGCACTCCTTCAAATTTTGCTTTGCCAGATTTTTTCCCAAAGCAACTGCTTGAAATGCTTCGGGTACGAAGCTCTTTTCATGCCTTAGCAAATTCAGACCGTGATCTAGACTTCTTTGTCTTCCCTCTTCGATGAAGCTGCTTCTCAACGTTTGAAATTCTTCGAATGCTACTTCGCAAGATTCTCGCCCGAAGCATCTGTTTGAAACGCTTCGGGTACGAAGCTCTTTTCGTTCTCCGCCTCTTTCTTTCAGCGAAGCTATCTTCATTTTTCTGTGAAGCTCTTTTCTTAGCTTGCTTAGTAGCGAAGCTTTTGCATCTCCATTCTATATAAAAAGTGGATGGCGATGAAAGCCAAAATTGCTGCAACTTACAAATGTTTTCAAAAACAATAAAATAAACACTTTACAAAAAAAAATACTTTTTCAAAAGAATTTGATTTTTCTACCCATCTAGGCAATGTGACAAAATTGTCAACATGTACATCATCAAAAAAGCTCATCATATATATCATTTCATAAAATTCTTTGTACACCATTAAAATTTTCCATCGGCTATATTGTATATACATCATGCTATATGTCGCCTCATCAACAACAAACATAATATTTAATAATGGTGGGACACTCGCCACACCAAAAAAAACAAATTAATTAAAAAAAATAGCAAAAAATTCAAAATCAACAAAACATCCAAAAACTTAGTGTAGACACCAAATCCGAGTCACTTGTCCACCATCACATTTTCTCGCAATTCAAATGGCCATTCCATGCCTTTCCCGCCATCCAATGGCCCACTTTAGCCCTTTCCTGCCACTTTTTGACCCATATCTGACTTATTTATATTTATTTTATATTATTTATATTTAAATATAATATTTTATATTATATTTTAATATAATTATTATAAAATATATCTTTATAAGCCAAATTAACCTCAGTCATCTGATCTGATCTAATCTCAGTCGTCCATCTCCCTTAATCAATGTCACACTTAAAGTTTAATATCAGCCTTTGGATCTGCTTTAATATTAGCCACACTATCAAAAGTGTTAAGTTAAAACCCTAAGAAAAAATCTAGGATTGATAATAAATAGGAGCATTCTCAATGCTCAACCCCTAGGAAAAACTTGAACGTTGGAGCTCTAATTTACTTGTGAGGCTTGACCTTATTGAGAGATTTTTTCTTGTGAGTAGATTGTGTCCTAGCTGATCCTTCCCCAAAACCCTAGCTTGCCCTAGGATTTTTGGATTCCATCTGTCTCCACAACCCATTTTTGCCATCGCCATTGTCGATCATTCGTAGAACCCTTCGTGACCCCCCTTATTTACTTTCACAGATCTAACCCTACCCGTAGGTGCTCTCAGGTGCCTAGTGCATCCCACAAGTGCAACAACATGCCTGCTGCATACTGCAAGCACAACACAAAGACTACCATACCTACAACTGTAGACTAGAGCCTGCCATGTAAGATCATCAGGTGTCATCAGGGCACCCTGCCATAAATTTACAATGGATCAACAGATCTATTCATCAATAGACAACAATCAAAGGAGCAAGGTAAATCTACTTTATTTTGTTATATTTCATATTGTTTAATTTTGTTCACATTTCATATTGTTATAGCTAGGGTTTTAGTTGTGATTTCTAAGGGATCACATAGTGGAGCCCTCATTATTATTACTAACTCTTTGGTGTTTCTTTGTGTGCAAATTAGATAGTACATCAAAAGCATTAGATAGTTGTTGAAGTTGGAGTGGCCCGGTTACGAATTGCAAGAAGCCCACTCAACTCTATTGGGATCAAAGACACGATTGAATACATTGCAACATTTACCATTAGGGTTTCGAAGAACCCTGTATATTTGTAACATTGTATCAACAAAGGATTGTGTATCATCCTGATCTGTAACAACGGAGTTTATAAGCTCCCCCCATTAATATAATACATATATTTCATGGTTGTGCATTTCTGGTTTGATATATTCATTTGTTGTTTTATTTTAAGCAATAGTTGTAGTGTTGTGTTTTTGTATTCACAAATGGTGATCACAGTGGGACCCCATAAGGGTTCTAATTTTTTATTTATTTTGTTGTATTAAATTTATTATGTTGTCCCATTTACAGGGTTTTTTGGAACAAAAAAACCAACCGAAATCACTGGTTAGAGTTTCTGGAAGGTCCTGTAACAGTTTGTAGATAGTTGTGCAGGTGCTCTGCTATGCCTACATGGGCATTCTATTGCACCTACACAGGTGCCCTGCTGTGCCTGACAGTGATTTGAAGCAGAGCTTAGGCTTTCGGGTAAGCCCTGCATCCATTCTATTCAAATTCCTAATTTTACGTATTTCAGTGTTTTACTACTTATTTTCAGATTTCAAGATTAAAATGAACATACATTAAGTAATCTAGAAATAAATTCATTTTAGATTGCATCTAGGGCACCTATGCATTCATTTCATTCATATTTTGAGTTTTCTATTTCGAAAAGAATTGCAAATTCAAATAATTCCTACATCTTTCTACTTGCATTTGAAAGTGAAAAGCATTAATTAGAAATTGCATTTTAGGAGTTACGGGTTGCTTATTTTACTTATCTAAGTAGGAATAGTATTTAAATGTAAAAAGTATTCCTGCCCTTAGGTGGCACCTTTGGAAGAGAGGTGGACGAACCCTCTGGTTGCTATCTAGGCAGTGGGTTTTAAGCGGTGTACTTCATACTCTTTAGAAGAAATTTACATTTATATGTTCGATTCTAATTTAGATTTGTGAAATTTGTTATCTTTAACATTTTTTGTCAAAAATAGAGAACAAAAAAAATTAAAATAAATCACACATAACACATTGCAATTTAAACAGTAGTAACTGGATTTCATCACTAGTTACTGCTTGAGATTTGGTGACGGTGGTAGTCATTTCCATCCACCAATATCTACCCCTAGACACCTTAGGATTACCCCCAACCAAAATTGTTGGATTTCATCAACAACAAGAATCTCGTTGCCCCAACCAGCCATAGTATTTTACCTTTATTTTTTTCATTAAACAAGATTAGGATACACCAAACACACAAAACTGTCATATCTAAAAGGAATTTACACTAAAAAAGAGATAATCAATAAATAAGGTAAGCCACACAAGGTGAAACTTAGGATTGATTATTTTATTTGTTTTTAAATTATTTAGCTCTATTTTTATTTTTGAAATTTAATTATCCTAAAATTGTATTTTTATTTAATTATTTTATGTTTTTAACTTGAAATAAGACAAAGATATTAAATCAAAATAATTTAATGTAAAATATAACAAATACATCCGTTACTTCAGTATCCAACCCTTCCAATATTACCCAACCTAGCCCATCTAGGTCCATTTATCCACCTCTTCCACAAGAGGGATCCCTTCCTCAAAACATTGAACAACCATCCATGCAAATTGATATGGACAAGGTAGAGGCTATCTACAGGTCTTCTAACTATGTCCTAGAACCCATTAGCCAAGACTATGTTGAACAACCAAAATTGGCTACATCCTATCCATCCAACCCCACCCGAGGATATCCTAATTATGCTTATGAATATGGTATGCCCTCTTCTCCTAGTCCAACCCAACAAAACCCAAGTTTTTTAACACTTGTCCTCCATATGGCTATACCCAAACCCATTCCAATCCTTTGTATGAGGAGTATGTCAATGCTGCCTCATAGGTACCAACCTCCCAAGTTGCCACATCAAGTGCAACTTACCCCATGCCCAATTCTTGCTATCCATCCACATCCATACCTTCATATTCTAACATACCCATAACCTTGTCCATTTCTTCCATGTTCGAGCAAGAACTTCATGATATATCGAGTCTCATGAACAAATTGCTTCTACTTAATCCTACACTTCCTATATTTTCAATCCAACCAACCATAGCCAACCACAATTCAACTTGGGTCCCCCACTCTTCGGTGGCATCCATCCCCAATCCACCTCCAATTCAAAACCCAACCCCACCAATCACAATTTCCTCTGGCCAACCTAACCAATTTTTCCAAAATACTCCTCCTCATAAATCTTCCCCCCATCAATTTTAAACCAATAAATTCCACCAAAACCATCTCATCACTCCCCAACATTTTTCTTCTAGTCCATATCCAAATCATCAGGTTATCCAAGGCTTCCACATTCTTGGGGAAGATCTTCGGATTTAGGCCATGCAGAAGCAAATAGATCAGTTGATGCAAAACACTCCTGGAATGTCAAGCCAAAAATCAACTTTAAGCCAACTGATCCACTAACCAATCCATCCTTCGGTACCATCATTGTCATATCCGAAAGACTTTACATTATCGAATTTTGACAAGTTTAGGGGAATCGAGGACCCTAAGGAGCATGTTAGCTCATTTGTTCACGTATATTTTCAGATTCAAACTGATAATTCTCTCATGCTATGAATATTTCCTCAAATATTAGGAGGAGACACCATAGAGTGGTTCAATCAACTACCAAATCATAGTATTTATACTTTTTATCAACTGATAGACCTATTTATTGAGCGTTTTGTCCTAAACATAAAAAATAAGGTTTCATTATCAAATGTATATGAATTAAGACAATGGACTGATGAAACTATCTATAACTTTGGAAACCGTTGGAGGGCAGTCATTACCAAATTGCCATTCTCCCTCCC
Organism: Wollemia nobilis; assembly: GCA_028583015.1. Taxonomy (NCBI): domain Eukaryota; kingdom Viridiplantae; phylum Streptophyta; class Pinopsida; order Araucariales; family Araucariaceae; genus Wollemia; species Wollemia nobilis. Next base: position 62,366 of record JAQPPZ010016729.1, read on the forward strand.
AATGGATGAAATTATCAAATTATTTACCAAGAGTTGCTTAAAACCCATCTCTTGGATGCTTCAGCTTCATACTTATCGATCATTTGAAGAATTTTTGGCATAGGCTAGCATCATTGAGGAGATAAAAATCCAAGAAGGCATGATTAAGCCTAAAAATAAAGAATGGCAAAACAAGGGCCAATTTAAAAGCAATCAATCAGGCCAAAATAAATCATCACAAGCCTCTTCGACTAGTCCATCAAATAAAGTAAATCAAATGGTGATGAACCAGCCCATAGTGGCTCAACAACCCATTCAACAACTGCAATAAATTTTTTATCATGCATTCCCCTCGATAACTCAAGCACTCACAATATAAAACACAGCACCAACTATGGAAAACCCCTCCCATCGGCAATACACTCGACCCTAATGCCAATAAACTCCTTTAACAGAGTCGTATTATTCCATATTTCGAAGGTTGTATGAAACAAACAAGTTGGATTTTCCAAAAATCAAGTCTGATGACCCTACCAAATGTAGCAAAAGTTACAAGGAACATCTATTTTACCCATACCATAGGCAAAATGGTCATGATATCAACACTTGCAATATTTTTAAGAATATTGTTCAAGACCTCATAGACTTGGGGGTCCTGAAGGTAGATAATCCCCTAGCTCCATAAAATCAAAATTTGGAAATCTTTCAAACACCTCTTTCCACCCATGAAGAGGCCCAAACTAATGTAGGAGGTAATAACCATATCACACCTCCTAACCAAGTTAATCACATTCAAACTTATCAAAATTTTATAGGAGTAGTCCATGTGGTCACAAGAGGTCAAAGGAAAAATCAACAAAGTGCCCAACAATCAAACATGCCACAACATTTAAATACACCACCCATTCAAACTTTGCCAAATACATCCCCACAAATCCATATTTCTAGCCTACCAACTTAGCCCATTCATCGTCCTCTAAGGCCAGCAGTATCCTTAAACAGTTGGTTGACTACAAGTGTGAATATGGCTTTCGCCAAGTTGTCCTTATATGAGCTCATCCAACAATATCCTAGGCATAGAGAAGCCTTAATGGAAATTCTAAAATCCATTGAGTTTGAAGCCCAAGATCCTAATGCCTTCAACAACTTTGTAGGGAGCATTAGAACATGCATATATCCATCTATCACCTTCTATGAATTTGAAATAAAGTCAATGGTCTCAGAATCTATAGATCCCCCATTGCATATCATGGCTCTGATAGCCAAGAAGCCATTTAAGAGGGTCTTAATTGATATTGGCTCATCCATCAACATTATCACTACTACTGCCCTAAGCAACCTCAAACTTTTGCCTTACCATATTTCTATGTCATCCTTCACCCTCAAAGCATTTAATGATGCTTTGTGTACCATAGTTGGCACTGTTGTTTTGCCCATTGAAGTAGGGGTTAAAACATTGCACACTATGTTCCACATCTTGGAAGGAGCCATGGTGTATAATGTACTCCTTGGTAGACCTTGGATGAGGGAAATGAAATGTGTTCCATCAATTCTCCACCAATGCTTAAAATACGTTCATGACGGTCAAGTCCATTGCATCCTCATGGATGTAGAACCTTTTAAGTATTGCAATTTCATTTCAAATCCCTATGAATCCATGTTACCTTCCACCCACCTATTCTTATCCCCATCATCTTCAAAAACATCCACTTAATCTTCCAATCCATCTACATATTCTTCCAAAGCTCCTATTTTAGAGGAGTTACCCATCACAAAACCCCATCAATCATCAATTTCTTCTTGCACATGTGGTCAAGATCAATCCACTTTCACCACATCGTCCACCTCAACCATTCCTTCTTCTACAACCATTTCTTCTTCTTCATCATTGCCTCATACACCTTATTCTAATTTCGAGACATCACCCAATCCCTCTCCATCAGTCGATGTTTCACAAGTCAAACTTTCAGAGTGTGAAATATTCAACTCCTCACCACCTTCCATAGCCCCTTCCAATCCTGAGCCATCCATTTCCACATCGTCTACCACCTTATCCCAAGTTGAGGTCCACATAACTAGTCCTGGTATTGGTGAATACATGGTCCAAGATGTTACCATTACCCCTATTTCCATCCCTATAGCCAAGGATTTCGATCACCCACGTGACCCTCCTTTAACCATAGGTTTTGTCTATGATATGAGATCCACTCCTAATAGTATCAAATTTGTTTATGGAGGGATTGATTCCTCAATTGAGAAAAATTTGCCCAAAGAACCAAAAGTGCCAAGACATGCCAACATACAAAATATGATGGGATTTCCATCTTGTTACTTTCATATAGTCAATTGGTAAGGTCAGGGACTAAGATTCCATGAACAAGGGATACATGACATCATTGATTTCCCATATTAAGGAGTACATGATCATTTTGGCTTAGGATATACCCCACTTTCCACAACCGCTTCCCTTGAGCAAGCCTCCCAAAGGCTTAGCCTCAATGAAGAAGACAAATCCCCTCTTCCATGTTCCTCAACCACTTATCTTGAACAAGCTCTTAAAGATCTTAGCTTCAATGAAGAAGAAGACCCCCTAAATTTTTCCTACCCATTTCCAGATTTTGATGATGAAAGTTATGAAGAGTATGAACTTATGTCCAATGCTTCTGATGATTCTGAAGAGGAATTCCAGACCGTTGTTACCCTGATCCAACAGGATGAGTTTTACCTCAGATGGTTTCCCATCCATCAACCCATATTTATCTTGCTTCTTCCATAAGAACAAGCTAACCCACTTAGTGAACCACCCCCACATGAACACCATTCAACCATTCAGCCAAGCCAAAATTTGTAACATATGTATATAAACAAACTCAAAATATTCAAAAAAAAAATCAAAACAGTCAAAAACAAAAATAATATTTTTCTTTACATGTACATAGCATTTAATTTCATATTTTGTTGCTGCTATCCATGGTTAACAAGACTTGACATCGGTTCCCATTTATTCTTCCAGCCCATATCTTCCTACTAATTCAATATGAATCCTACTGATTTATTCACCCACTTCACAATCCATACAACCCAACTAAGCCAATTCCAATTGATATGAAGCCTTATTGACATGGATCGAATTTCTTCCCCACCCTCCTTTTTGGAGTTTGTCCTATTCAAGGAATTTTTAAGGGCTTCCACCAACTACATTCCTCCTTCCCCTCCACCTTCACCTCCATATTCCACCAAGAATCTCGAGGTCTTTCAGGCGGAGTTAGATGACGATAAGCAGGAAGAATTATATGACATCATAGACTATCCCGACTATCTCTCAGGCTTGGTACCCATTTACAATCTTAATGGGATGATATGCATTTGCATTGATTTTCGATACTAGTCTTAGCTCTTCTTTGTCTGGGGGTCCTCTTCTATACATGATTTGATTATTATATATACATGGCTAAAAAAAACCACAAAAACACAAAACAAACAAAAACAAATCATTCATATAGGCATATTTCCATACATTTTCACATTTATACATATTGCATACATATTTCATTTACATTCATTCCACATGCATTCCACTACATTTTACACCCCACATGCATTCCACTACATTCCTTCATTTTGCAAATTGCATTCATCCCATCCCATGTTCAATGGTATTTTATAGTAGTGATGATATGGCCAAATAACAAAAAGTCAAGTTTCCACAATTGGGGACCTATTTTTGGTATTTTATGCAATATCATAAGCCAACAATACCATTTGTCAAAAATCATAAATCCCAAATTTTCATTCACTCAGCCATTACTAGTGTGTCTAGCAACCTCCAAAAACATGTCCAATTTTCTTTAGGACCAAAAACACTTTTTCACATTAAGAAAATATTGAGTCTTATCAATTGATTCCAAAAACAATATTGCACCAACCACACTTGTTCACATCTTAAAAACATTTTGAGTCAAAGAGAGATAATACCATACTTGGGTGGCACCTTGAAGTGAAAAAGGTATTCCTCGCTTGTCTTATTTGTAGCACCCTAAAATTGGCGCAGTAAAATTATAAAATTTACATTCACCTTAGTAAATAATTTTAAAATCAAATTTAACCTCCCAAACCGCCCGTTAACCGCCGGGTATTCCGTTTCCCCTTTTTCGTGCCAATTTTAGAGGTTGTTTTGACCGTTTGACGATATCGTCGCCGATCGTACGATATCGCCCTGCATTTGACGATTTCGTCTGGACTAGGACGTCCGGACGATCTTGTCGCAAAACTGAATTTGCATAGTTGGAATATGCTCCAACGGGTCTCCAATCTGGGAAAAAGCGTGTCTGCACCGTTGGGACCCTCCCCCGTTGGAGATCTCCCAAATTGGGATGATCTCCAACCTCCTACCAACTCCCTCTAAGCCTATTTAACCTCTAGGATTTTCCCTCCCCAACCCCTGGCTAAAATTCTTGGTAAATTGATTCCCCCTACGTTGAAACATCCCTACTTTGCATTTGCATTAGTTTCATATTATTTTGTTGCAGGTACAACATTATTTTTCAACCGGAGCCAACACCCATCGTCGCCAACGAACCTGTCCAGATCGGAGGCGATCCCGTCAAATACGAGACGATTTCATACTGATGCGAGACGATCTCGACTGCAGTCCACATCGAGGCAATCAAGTGCTCTGGAGTTTGTTTTTCTCACCTTTTTCTCTCGTCATCTTATGCTGCAAATTAGACAATTTATTCAGTTTTTACATTATTTTGCATCCGGAGTTCACCCATTTAGCCTAGATTGCATATTAAGATCATGTTTTGTCATTTAAGTACAGTAATTTGCTTTAATTTCTGTTCTTAAATATTGTTCAAGTATTCATATTGCTATTTGGTGTAATTTGCCTCTGTTTGCACAATAGGATTTCTTGTATTTTGCATCTATTTTTTGTTTTGTAGGTTTCTGACGAATTCGTCAGATCTCGGACGATTCTATCAGTCTCAGACGATTCTGTCAGATTCCAGACGAATCTGTCAGTTTTCGGATGATTCTGTCAGATTGCAAGCGATTCTGTCGAATTCCAGACGATCCAGACTACCTCAAACGTCAGAATCTTCTTCAGACATCCGGATCAGGTATTCCCCGTTTTCCTCCTCGTAAATTCTCTATTTTTTGCTTTCAAATTTGTTTGTTGTATTCATGAAAATTGCATTTTCATGTAGTTTAATTTAGATTCATTCGGCCAAACCTAGGATGAATGTTTAAGATCAAAACGAACTCATCTAAACACATTCCAAAACCTAGGCGTGGAAACCGCCATTAAATGTTTCCCGGTGAACCCACCATCCGTCGAAAAATCACCAAAATACACCTCCCTTGAGAGGCGGGACCTTCGTAAAGTCCTCTCGTCCGAGGTACCGCATCATCCTTTTCCCATCCTCCTTCCGGGCACGGATCCAATAGCCTGAAGGTAGGGATGCGAAAAATTTGGAGCGATACATTTTGGTGAACCCGACGTGAATGCATCATAACCTTTTGAAAACAAAAACAAAAAAATTAGAACAACTAAAACTTAGATGCATTTTAAAACATTTAAGGTTTAAAGTCATGTTTAGATGGTAGCTCCTAAAAAGAGGTTAGCAGTTACTATAAACGTAGAAAATCAATTGGCAGCTATAGAAGTTAATTCTGTCCTTAGTATCCCTGAAACAAGTAGAAATCAATCCTTGTGGGACGAACTTGACAAGAGACTTAGTATCATCTCATCTAGGTCCACACAACTTAAACAGATTAAGAGGCTAGTCTTGGATAGAATCCTGGATCCTCATCAATTAGTTTTTTATCATGAACTTCAGAGAGCCTGCCATAGATGGTTAGCTTATAGGAAAGCCCTTGTATCTTCGAAATTTTTAGCTTTCGAGGAATATCTCAATGACAGAATCGTGGTACTCCCATTTTTAGATCATATAGGTTCCTTAGAAACCGATCTTATGATTAGAAGAAGATGGAACAAAACTCCTAGAGCTATGTGGTATCGTGAATATTGTCGTGAGAATTATTATTATAAACCAGAATCTGAAATACATGGTATTTCCATAGCCCTTTTCATCAAATTCTTAAAAGAAAACTTTCAATTTGAAGAAGAACATTTCATGACCCCTGAACAACTCGAACCTATTAATGATATTCATAAATTATTCATAGAAGACTAGCTCATTTACTTTCAGTCTTGTTATTGCGTGCATTTATTGTTTCATTTGCTGTCTTTATTATATTGTTTCAAAGAAAAACTAAAAAAATCAAAAAACTTAGCAAAAACTTAAACATTTCAATTTCAAATATTATAGTAGGTATATAGTAAATATATACCTCTTAATTTGTTGCATATATATATATATATATATATATATATATATATATATATATATGCTGAAATCAAAACTTAGCACCATGCCTAAACTTAGGAATGGCAAAGAAACTTTAGGGGAAGGAGAAGATTGGTTACAAGATACAACTGAAAACCCAAATGTCCTTCTTGGAGAAACAAATCCGGAAGGAGAAACTCTAGGTCAATCAGATGAAGACTTAGGGGAAGATAAAGAACAAGAAGCAAATGTTAAAGAGGATGGATCCTCATCCCCTAGAGTAGCTCCAAATGGAAATATTGCCTTTGACAATGCAGAGCATTTCAAGAGATTTCTCATGGAAAACATTGATGACCTTAATGTGGCCATTCGCCTTGATAAAGGGCAAATTAGTAAAACTCAAGCAACCATGGAATATATGTGCAATATGCGGACTAATCCCTTGTCTTTCATTGATCAAGAAAGTGACAAGGGTGGACCATCCAATGCGGATATGGTCACTATAGCCCAAAGCATGTCAAAACAACAAAGTTACCCAACCTCCTAAGGAACCCTGTTACTCAACCTAAAATCACTCCCGCACAAAAGAAAATTCCCTTCACTACTTTATTCCGCCAAACTATTGAGCAAAATGCTTTAAATAAACAGAAACCTAAAACTAAGCCAAATACAAACTTTCAACAATCTGGAATACAACATAATACAGCTTCAAAATTCCTCCATAATACTTTTCCTACCAATAATTTACACAACAGTAATATGGCATCTAATCTGCATGTTCCTCCATCCTACGCTCATAACACTCATGTCAATGCCCTACCAAACCAATATGGGGGGCAAACTAGTAATCTGGAAGCCATGGTGAAACAATTAGCTTCACGTATGGACCAGATAGATCCCTACCGTCCCTCGTATAATTATCGAGAGATCTGGTAGTCAACCTTTGGATCCCATAGTTGTAGCTCAACCATACCCTAAACATTTTCCCATGCCCCGTCTTGCCTATATATAAAGGAACCGAAGATCCCATAGAACATCTTCGCATGTTTAGGATAGCATGTCATGACATATCGCATGACGACTTGCTATTACTAAAAATGTTCCCCAAAAGTTTAGGTGGAATGGCATTAGAGTGGTACTATCAATTGCCCACTCATTCTTTGAGAAACTTCGAAGAAACAGCTGAATCATTTGTCCATCAATTTAGTGCCTACATCGAGAGGCATGTAACTATTAAAGACCTATACAATCTAAAACAAGATAAGGATGAGTGCTTTGCCGACTTCTTAGCTAGATGGAGGCAATTGACAGGAAAACTGCACTTTGTGCTACCCTATAGGGAAATGTTAGACATTTTCATCAACAATTTACAAGAACAACTTTCTTATGAGCTATCAACAACTACTTTGACTACCTTCGACCAAGCTATAGATTTAGCTCGAAGAGTAGAAGATGCCCTCATTAGGAGAGGCCAACTTAGGAAGAAGGATGATGAGAAAACATCTAGAAATCAATATAAAAACAAACAAAGTTGTCGGTGATGGAGTCACTGACAACAGAAATGTTGCTAACATCAGTGCAACAAAGACAACAGAAAAATTCATATTGAAACCTCCTAATAAGCCTCCTCGAGAGTTCACTAGATTAAACCAACCTTTGTCAACTATTTTACCTCAACTGCTTGAAAGAGGTTTAATCCAATTACCCGCTATCCGGGAACCCGACCCAACTATACCCGGATATAGAGCCGATTTGCACCGTGATTTCCATAGAGGACCCGGACATTCTACCAACGCTTGTAAGAGGTTGAAACATAAAATACAAGATTTGATTGACAATAATGAAATGGAAGTGCAAGCCTTCCAACCCAAACAAAACCCTCCTAATAATACTCAAAAGACCATTCCCCAAAATCAAAATCAAAACGCCAATCAAACTCTAGACATATTTCAACACCCTTTACCAAGACATGGTAAAGAGGTAGCTAATCAAATCGAACATCATAATGTTCCCCCTCCTACCCGATATGTAGGAACCATTAGCGGACAATTACCTGTTCAGGATTCTCAAATATTTGACACAACCTTATCCCTAGTTACAACCAAGCCCTTACATAATTTTCAAACTTCTGATTCTAGTGATATAGAGTCAGATAGTGAAAGTGAAGTAGACACTATTCAATCGAATAGTTCTGAAAACGAATCAGATCCTATTCAACCTGTCACAGATGCTAATGTTCCATAAGAACCATTTCCGTAAGAGTCACTACTCGACCTTCTTCTAATGTAGTCCTTCCCTATGAACAAGCCATAAATTCTCAACCGAGACCGTTTCAACGTCGTCACTATAACATTGTAGGTACCATCGGAGTCGTCACCCGACAACAAGCTCAAAATTCCCAACAAGAACCAAACAGGAACGATGGATCAGCTCCATTCATTTTGAAAAACCCAAATAAAGGGAATCATGCTCCTATTGTTCAACCTAAACCCCCTTACAGCATTAATGAGCAATTGTCTAATACCACGGCCATAATTTCCCTCTTAGATTTATTAAGATCCTCTCCCACCCATAGGGATGAGTTGATGCTTACATTGAGCCAAATGATGGTGCCTCAAAACATTCAACCTGAAGCTATGGCCAATACTATCATCACTCGAGAGATTGATTGTATTGATTTTCGGGATAAAGATATCCCACAACACAGTTTACATAAGGACAATCCCTTATACATTACTGCTTTAATCGGGGATGTAGCTGTCAAACGAGTTTTGATTGATAATGGCTCATCTCTAAACATCTGCACCTTTGACTTCTACCAACGATTTGGTTTTAGAAGTGATGAAATGAAGAAAACTGATATGATTATCAAAGCTTTTAATGACGAAACACAAGAAACGTGTGGAGTTATCACCCTCCCATTGCAAGTTGGTCCTAGAACCCTAGAAACAACCGTGTTCATTGTACATTGCCCAAGATCGTACAATATACTTTTGGGTCGCCCTTGGATCAACGCCATGCGAGCGGTCCCATCAACTTTACACCAATGTGTTAAATTTGAGTTTAAAAATCAGTTGGTCACTATTCACGGTGACCCTAGACCTTTTGATATGTGTGCTTTGGCGTAACCAGCTTGGAGTGCAATTTTTCCCACTTTGTCATCCACACATCCTAGTTCTTCTTTTTCATCTAAAACTGTGAAACATAAACCCATAACTTCACCGAGTTCCCCTCCATTAACTTCATCCTCCTATATAGATCAACAACCCTCTAAACAAATTACTTTAGAACCTCAAAAAGATTTCAAATCTACAACCAATTCTTCAACTACTACCCCTACAAATTCAAAACCTCTAGACACATCTATCATCCCTTCCACATCTCAAGACATAGGTAATAAACCTTCTACATCTTATGCCCTTTCTGATGAACTTTTACCAGATTTATCTACAACCTTAATATCAGAAAAAATGAATGCTTTCATGCAAGATTCAAACCTTTTAAATAAATTGCCGCCATCTCCTCGTACTTTGGGCCTCCCACAACCTATGGGAAGTACTTACCAAGTCGGGAGTTGTGCCTTCATTTATAAAGGATATGACCTGGGGAAGAATCCCTCGGAATATCAAAACTCACCATGAAGGATACGCTCGGTGTTATTTTACCAATGATTATATTAAAGCTAAACCCATGATGCTTAAAATGGGATATGAAGGGAAAGGCTTAGGACCTTTCCAAAATGGCATGAAAGAACCTTTCGAGGTAGAACCGTGGCCTGCCCGCTGTGGTGTGGGCCTATTTCCTAGTAAGGGACAACCCTTTCCTTTTGAGGAGGATGATCACCTCATATGCTATCAAGATTATTTGGATAGGCATGTTGATTTGCCTCTTAAAAATCAGTCATTTTCATGCAACATGCTATCCATAGCCTACCCTGAAATGATTGTTGACCCTGATGAAGAGTTGGAAGGAGATATCTTCCATGATGTCTCTCGTTGAAGAGATGTTGCACAACGGGTTTTATTTTGATGGTTCTATACCAACTATAGCCCAACTTGAGACCACTAATCCTCAAGATGACTTATCTAAATTAACCTTACAAGAATTACAAGAGTTGGGCGTTTCACCCGCCCCACCTAATTTTGAAAGAGATCTACACATGGAGGTAGAAAATGTCATTAAAATTAATATTGGAACTGAGGACAATCCTCACATAATCAATATTGGAGCAGAACTAAGTCAAGAAAAACAAGAACAATACATTGCATTCCTTAAAGAGTATGAAGATGTCTTCGCTTGGACATATGAAGATATGCCAGGTCTAGACCCTTCTCGTAGTCATGCATCATCTAGTGGTCCATCCAGATGCTAAACCGGTTAAACAAAAACTTAGAAAAATGCATCCCAAAGTGGCTTTGCTAGTCAAAGGGGAGTTAGAAAAACTCCTGAATGTTATCTTTATACAAGCTATTGATTATGCTGAATGGATCTCAAATGTAGTTCCAGTCACCAAGAAAGAAGCTACCAAAGTTAGAGTTTGCACCGATTTTAGAGATATCAACGCTGCATGCCCTAAAGACGACTTTCCTCTTCCAAACATGGATCAAATTATTGACTTTACTGTCGGAAGTGGGATGATGTCCTTAATGGACGGATTCTCCGGTTATAATCAAATTCGGATAGCTCCTCGAAGACCAGGCTAAAATAGCCTTTATTACCCCCTGGGGTACCTTTTGCTGGAAAGTGATGCCATTTGGCTTAAAGAACGCAGGTGCAACTTATCAACGAGCTATGACCTACATTTTTCATGATATGATGCATGATATCCTACATGATTATGTAGATGATATTATAGCTCGCTCTCTTATTGAAGATCATCATTTGGATGATTTGTGAAAAGTCTTTAATCGATTACGAGAATATCTCATTCGATTAAATCCAAAAAAATGTATATTCGGAGTTAAGTCCGGCAAACTATTGGGGGTTTTAGTTTCTTTACGTGGTATCGAAATTGACCCTCTCAAAATTGCGGCTATCACCGATATGCCCGCACCTACTAATATATTTGAATTACGAAGTTTACAGGGTAAACTTCAAGCTATCCGTCGCTTCATTGATAAGTCGGCGGACAAAACTGGTCCTTTTCTCAAACTTCTTAAGAAGGATGTCCCTTTCAATTGGGACACATAATGTAGAGAAGCTTTTGAACTTCTCAAACAATATCTCCTTAACCCACCGGTGCTTTCACCGCCTAAATCTGATCGCCCATTTCTCCTCTATATTTCTGCTTCAGATTCTGCCTTAGGAGCTATGTTAGCTCAACTCGATGATGAAAAACGAGAACGTGCTAATTATTATATTAGCCGAACCTTCATCAGCTATGAAACCCGCTATACAGCGTTAGAGAAGCTATGTCTAGCAGTCATTTTTGCTACGCAAAAATTACGACATTATATGCTTAGCCAAAAAACGTATGTCATTGCCAAATATGATCCCTTAAGATATCTCATGAGTCGACCTTATTTATCGGGTCGCACAACCAAGTGGGTTCTTGCTCTAAGCGAGTTTGATCTCACATTCATAGGACAAAAGTCTGTTAAGGGTCAAATCATAGCAGATCAATTAGTTGTTGCACCCTTAGAGTCTACTCATCCCCTCATTATCGAGTTTCCCGATGAATGCCTTCAATTAGAGGCAGACCTTGTTGAACAATGGTCCTTATACTTTGATGGAGCCCGATGCATGAGTGGGGTCAAAAGTGGGTATTATTTTAATATCTCCGCAAAAACATCTTATTCCTCCGTCCTTCAAACCGACCTTTGCTTGCACCAACAATATCGTTGAGTATGAAGCTCTAATCCTTGGATTACGAGCTGCTTTAGCGCTAAAAATTAAAAACCTCTTAGTTTTTGGGGATTCCCAATTGGTTATAAACCAAATTAATGAAGTTTATCAAACCGTAGATGATAAACTTCGCCCATATAAGGCCTATGTTTTACAACTAATGTCCTTGTTTGATCAAGTCACCTTGGAAGCCATTCCTCGAACTAGCAACCGTGCAGCCGACGCTATGGCCGTCGCTGCATCTCTCTTGCCCTTGGAGTTAGACGACGAATATGCCACTATCATTATTCGTCGACTCCAGGAACCCGCTTCAAATAAGTCATGCTTAGAGCCTTTGGATGTGTTTCTAATCAATGAAACTACTCCCGAACCTTGGTATACCGACATATTTGATTTTCTCCAAAATGGGACTTTCCTCGCTAATTCTAATCGAAACCAACGTCGGTTATTACGTCGACGAGCAAGTCGATTTGTAATAATTGGCAATACTTTATATAGGAGATCTTTTGAAGGTATCCTATTAAGATGTTTAAATTCAGATGAGTCTAAATCAGCCTTGAGTGAAGCCCACGATGGATCTTGTGGAGGACACTTTAGTGGTAGTGTCATTGCTAAAAAGCTCCTTCGGATAGGATACTTTTGGCCTACCATGGAAACGGATGCACATGAGTATGTGCGCCATTGCGACAAGTGTCAAAAACATGCTGACCTTGTCCATGCGCCCGCACAAGAGTTGCAGGCTATTTCATCTCCTTGGCCCTTTTCTAAATGGGGCTTGGATATTATTGGCAAAATCAATCCCGTGTCATCTGATGGACACAAGTTCATCATAACCGCCACCGAGTATTTCACGAAGTGGGTCGAAGCTATGCCTTTAGCTTCTTGCACCGGCACACAAGTTTCTAAATTTATTTTTAATCAAATTATTTGCAGGTTCGGAATTCCCGCCAACCTCATCTCTGACAATGGAACTCCTTTCAAAAATAAAGATGTTAAAAAATTATGTCAAAAATATAAGATTCAACTTCACTGGTCCACCCCCTATTATCCTCGTGGTAATGGTCAAGCGTAAGCATCTAACAAAACTTTAATCAAAATTCTCAAAAAACTAGTCAATAAAACTGGCCGTGACCGGCATATTCAATTATATCCAGCCTTGTGGGCTTATCGAACTAGTGTTCGAACCCCCACGGGCACTTCACCATTTGTTTTGGTATATGGTGCTGAAGCAGTTTTTCCATTTGAATTGGAAGTTCCTTCTTTGGCTCTGCTACTTCAAGATACCGAAGTAGGAGATGAATATCGTGCTGGCAGACTCGACCAACTGAACTCCTCGATGAAAAATGCATCAATGCTTTGGAGCATCTCCGTGCTTACCAAAACAAGCTTAAAAGATCATATGCTAAGAGAGTTCGTCATCGATCCTTTGAGATTGGCGACCTTGTTTTAAAAGAAAATCAAAAAAATACAAATGCAACCAAAGAACTTAAAGGTAAATTTGAGCCCAACTGGCTCGGACCATACATCATTACTGCTAAATTTGAATCAGGAGCATATAAATTATCTACCTTAGATGGTAAAGAACTTAAAGAACCCATGAATATTTTGCATCTTAAACGTTATTATGCATAAATTTGGTCATTTCATCCATGTATATATTTGTTCCAAATTACTATTTTGTATTTCTTTCAAAAAAAAAAATTCAAAAACACCAAAAAAAAAAAAAAACATTCATAAATCTCTAAAAATCTTCAAAACTATCTATTGCATTTATTTAAAGCACTTGTTAAATTCTTTTTGCTCAAAACAAAAATCAAAATCTAAAAACAGCTATATGCTTGACTCTTTCGAAACCAAAATAAAACAATATACATAAAGAAAGAGAGAGTCAACATTCTCAAAACTTCTCAAAAATGTTTATATATATTTTCTTACAATTATTGCAGTTATATGTTTCAACTTATTTTGGATAAAATTAGCATTTATTTGGCATCCCTCACTAGCACACTCACAACAATAAATATCTTGATTTTATCTGGCATGATTACTAATCTCTCTTATATCAAAGTCCACAAAAGTCAATTAAATAAAGTTTGAGCATAGAGAATTGATCTTGTTATTTACTTAAACCAAGCACATCTTTTCACAATAAAATGATTATATTTGTAATTTCCATGTTTTGCTACATAGTAGAACTGATTTCTTGAGCGAAAAGTTTCCCCCGCTATCCTATCATGCACATGGTCTAGAATCTTTGAGAATTGGCAAAAGGACAAGCTCACCCCTACCCGTAATAAAAATCCCTTGCTCTACAACTAATCTGAGCAAGTATCCCTAGCAAAGAAAAAGAAAAAGAAAAAGAAAAGAAAAATTCAAGAAAAAGAGAAAAGAGAAATGTTCTTTTATATCATTATAGCAATGTTCCAAGCATTATCAAGCAAAAGAAATACAAAAGAAAAATATGCAAAGTTCAAAAGAAAGCAAGAAAGCAATAAAATCCCTTTCCCTACCCTTTGAAAAGAAAAGAAGGGTTGATGAGCTTGAATCCCCGGAATTCTCAATTATTCGAAAACCGTGAGGTAAGCCCCATAACAGGTGGTTTGTGCCCAACCCGCTTGGCCTTGGGTAACTCCTAGCGTGGCGATATGTCCGTCACATTAGCGACCTTCTTTTGTACAGACCTATGTCTCGCTTATGGATTAGCTAGCTCTTGATAATCCGATCTACATAGTAGTCTAATATGGTTATATGCATCTACATCATGGTTAATGAACATTTATTTGGTTTCTTCAAATCACTTGTATCATAGTATCTTGCTCAAAACTGGTAAATGAACAATGCAATTGCACACACATTTGTATTTGAGAGATTTTGTTTATCATTAGGATAAATCAAGATCGGAAATGAATGCACATATGCACATGGGATTCCTTATAAATCTAACTTTTGTCTTCAAAATACTTTGAAATATTATTTTTTTGCAACTTGTTTGGAATAAATCAAGTACAGCTGTTTACCACAAAGACAACTATATAATAGAAAAATCAAAAATTTCTTTCAAAACATATCATATATATCGTGTCGACTTTCGCGACGATGGTATAGTTCCAAAACCAAAATTGGAATTGTATGCCTAGCGCAAGTCCTCATTTTCATCTTTTCTCTTCATCAAAAAATCAACCATGCAATAAAACTATCTATTTTTCTTTGATTTTCGCGATGATGGTATAAGTCTATACCTACATATTCTATGCCTAGCGCAAACCATTGTACCAATTTTATTTTCCATTTATTCAAAAATCATGAAAACCATATGACTTAATTCATTATGTTACACAAATTATGCTTTTCAACAAGCAAACACATTTTCATTATTTCATATCATTATGTCAACCTTTAAATTTTGCAATGATGGTATAATTCCTAGGGAATTATCCAAAAATTTTATCACACTTAGGAATTTATGCCTAGCGAAAATCATTTTAAAATATTTCATGCATAATATTTTCATGGAAATCTGAAAACAAATCATCATCATCATCATCATTTGCACTATTGCACCAAAGTCTTAAGACAGTCTCTTAAGCACTCTTTTTACTTTTAACAATATTTCTATAAATGGGACTAGCTTGACGACCGAGTGAGCAGCGACTCCATGAAATGGTCTATAATAGCGACAATGTCCTTTGAAATTATTGTTAGAAGTCTCTTTTTATTTTTATCACATTTTCATTACAAACAACCAAATTGTTACATCAGATTATTTCATTTCAAATATTACAAGCATGACATTCCAATTATAATATATCCACCGACATAATCACATGAAATCAATCAATCAAACATAAAAGCATCATAAGCATCACATAAGACAAGTCATATGATCAAAAATATCTCATCTATATATGTCACAAATATATGTACATCATCAAAACCGGATTGGTATGCCACAATCTGTACCTCGGCATACTCAATCCTCTATCAAACAAAAAATATATATAATACAACATCAATGTGCAGCCCTCTAGCCTCGAGAGCCCCTCGAGCTCTCTGCCTCATCTCCTCCCCCGCCCGAGGTGGACGAGGTGGCCCCATCGCAGCTCGTGTAGTCCTAGTCCTCGACCGGGACGTGGTCCTCGATGACCCGATCCCGATCGGATCCACGATGTTAGCCGGCAGGGGTAGTCTATCTACCTCCGGCACCAGCCGGAAGTACAAGTGTCCGATAGAATGTCAACCGGGCGATAGCCCGTGTCAACTCTCCCGAGCTCGCCCTCCGCCCCGTGCCCTGAGGCGTGCAATCTCATCCCGCAGCTGTGACACCTCAGCATGGTGTCGTGCAGCCGCATCCCGTAGCGTCCGCACCTGAGCCTACAGACGATCTCTCTCCGCCCGGAGAGTAGCCATCTCGCTACTCTCTCCTGTGTCCACACCCTTGCCCTTATCAGGCGATGGTGGCCTCTATGGAGATGGGGGTCTCTCCTCCCTCCTCTCCCGCTGCCGCGGCCTCTCCTATGCCTGTGGCCTCCTCTGCTCTCTCCCGTCGTGACCCTGGGCCGCCTCTATCGCTGCTCGGTGCCGCCTCCCTATTCGACGCACAACCGCATGAATCGACCCCGAGCCCTCGTCATCCGAGGAGGGCGGATGCCCACGTACTGCATCGTAGCCGCTCGGCTACCCTCGCGTCGTCCCCATCCACCGGCCGGATGGGGGCATCGTCTACGTCCCGACTCCAAACCGCCGCATGTCAGGAGCCCCGCTAACAGTGGTGTTATCCCGAATAGTCCGAGAAAACTCGTAATCCCTTAGAGATGGGATCCCCTGCTGTAGACCGAACCGCCTCAAAACTCGGTCGTAGCGGTGGAGCTCCACCTCTCCCCTCTCCATCCTCAACCAGCAGACTCGCCTGATGCGAGCCAGCTCCTGTCCATCCTCGGCCCACCCCGGATGCTCCCTCCATGGCCTCCAGGTGATCCGGTCCGGGACTAGGTCATCCAAAGAGCCTCCGGGACATCGGTAGGTCGATCCGCCGCCGTGACCCTCTCCGGAGCCACCAGTAGAAGACTCGGGGCCTCTCCCCATCCACCCCTATCAGTGGAAGCCCTACCGGCCTCCGCACCGCAATGTGCTCCCAAGACCAAACCTGTAGGAGCGATGTCATGACCAGACATCGCCCGCCCTTGTACACGACCCCATACAAGATCCTGTACAATCGGCATAGTACAAAGCTACCCCAAGCAAACCTGTACCCATGGTCCCGCATATCGCAGATCACATCTGCGAGCATCCATGGTACCCTGCACCCGCTCTGGTGGCACAGCAGAAGTCCACCAACTACCCCAGCTAGAACTCGTGTGAGTGTAGATGCCCTAGGCATCTGGCGTAGTGCCTCGATGTTAACTCCGCCCTTCTCCAGGGCGAAGCTCGGGTCACCGCATAACCGTCCCATAGCGCGGCCCTGATTGGCCGTAGGAGTGATGAGCCGTCCTTGTATGGGGATTCTCGGAATCCTCCATACATCCTCTAGTGTGGGAGCCATCTCCCTGTCGATAGCCAAAAATAGGAAGAACCCGGATACCACCTCTCTCGCTAGGGTCGTTAGAAGCCCCATGTCTGTGGATACTTATGGCATCTCCGCCACATGCCGTAAGTCGCCTCGTGCCAGCAGATCCCGCTCTCCTCGTGTCGAGCGGCCAAGTCATCTCTCAAACCTCCATATTTCCACTCCCGCTCTTTAGTAATCCTCTCTGCAAACATAAACAAAAAACAATAAACAAATCATTAATCAATAATTCAAGTAATCAATAATGCAAGTTAAAAATTCAATTTTTTGCAATTGATGATATCGCCCACTATTGGACGATATCGTCCCAAATTTGAGCATAATCGTCTCCGATTTCGTAGTTCGAAATCGTCTCTAATTTGACGAAATCGTCCCCTTTCGACGATTTCGCCCTCGGGCAAAATTGCCGAAATTGAGACGATTTCGTCGAAATCGGGACGATTTCGTCCCGACGACGTCGACGGCCCAAAAACGGCCGCGATGCTCAAAATTCACCTAAAAATTATCTAAAAAGCATGTCAATTCAAATTAAATCAGTTCTAAACTAAGTTTAGACCCTTACCCGTAGACCGCGCTCGGACCTCTCGCAGATCCGTGCGTCTGTCTCGACCATTTTTTGCTTCGGAGCTCTAAAACCAGAAAAATGAACAAGAATAATGAATTAGGGTTTTACCCTATTTTTCCTAATTTTATTCAACAATAATTTTGTAGCTTTTCGCTTTTTACCTCAAACGTTCGATTTGGGTAAAAACACTGGAGGGGGCACCATAGTAAGTTGTCGTACGATTCGACCAAGAATCGTCGCCTAAAAATGGGTATAATTTTTTGCTTTCTCGTAGATCGAGAAGAACTCATCTTTAACGCATTTTCTTCAGAAAATTCGCTAAAGAGGGGGCAAAATGTAGCACCCTAAAATTGGCGCAATAAAATTATAAAATTTACATTCACCTTAGTAAATAATTTTAAAATCAAATTTAACCTCCCAAACCGCCCGTTAACCGTCGGGTATTCCGTTTCCCCTTTTTCGTGCCAATTTTAGAGGTTGTTTTTACCATTTGACGATATCGTCGCCGATCGTACGATATCGCCCCTGCATTTGACGATTTCGTCTCGGACTAGGACGTCCGTACGATCTTGTCGCAAAACTGAATTTGCATAGTTGGAATCTGCTCCAACGGGTCTCCAATCCGGCAGAAGCGTGTCCGCGCCGTTGGGACCTCTCCCCGTTGGAGATCTCCCAAATTGGGATGATCTCCAACCTCCTACCAACTCCCTCTAAGCCTATTTAACCTCTAGGATTTTCCCTCCCCAACCCTTGGCTGAAATTCTTGGTAAATTGATTCCCCCTACGTTGAAACATCCCTACTTTGCATTTGCATTAGTTTCATATTATTTTGTTGCAGGTACAACATTATTTTTCAACCGGAGCCAGCACCCATCGTCGCCAACGAACCTGTCCAGATCGGAGGCGATCCTGTCAAATACGAGACGATTTCGTACTGATGCGAGACGATCTCGACTGCAATCCACATCGAGGCAATCAGTTCTTGGAGTTTGTTTTTCTCACCTTTTTCTCTGTCATCTTATGCTGCAAATTAGACAATTTATTCAGTTTTTACATTATTTTGCATCTGCATCTGGAGTTCACCCATTTAGCCTAGATTGCATATTAAGATCATGTTTTGTCATTTAAGTACAGTAATTTGCTTTAATTTCTGTTATTAAATATTTTTCAGTATTCATATTGCTATTTGGTGTAATTTGCCTCTCGTTTGCACAATAGGATTTCTTGTATTTTGCATCTATTTTCTGTTTTGCAGGTTTCTGACGAATTCGTCTGACGAATTCGTCAGATCTCGGACGATTCTGTCAGTCTCAGACGATTCTGTCAGATTCCAGATGAATCTGTCAGATTTCGGATGATTCTGTCAGATTGCAGTGATTCTGTCGAATTCCAGACGATCCAGATCGCCTCAAACGTCAGAATCTTCTTCGGACATCCGGATCGGTATTCCCCGTTTTCCTCCTCGTAAATTCTCTATTTTTTGCTTTCAAATTTGTTTGTTGTATTCATGAAAATTGCATTTTCATGTAGTTTAATTTAGATTCATTCGGCCAAACCTAGGATGAATGTTTAAGATCAAAACGAACTCATCTAAACACATTCCAAAACCTAGGCGTGGAAACCGCCATTAAATGTTTCCCGGTGAACCCACCATCCGTCGAAAAATCACCAAAATACACCTCCCTTGAGAGGCGGGACCTTCGTAAAGTCCTCTCGTCCGAGGTACCGCATCATCCTTTTCCCATCCTCCTTCCGGGCACGGATCCAATAGCCTGAAGGTAGGGATGCAAAAAATTTGGAGCGATACATTATTATGCAACATAGTCCAAAACAAAAAATAGTGGTTTTCACAACTATCATAGTTGCTCTCCAAATGTAAACACAAAATTATAGAGTAGTAAGGATAGGTTCACATTCTCATCACACTTCGGTTGAGAATCCGATTCCCCAAAGCTCTATCAAAAAGTTAAAAAATTCTATTCACACACCATAGATCCCTAAAGCTATAAGGATGGTACTACATTTTTCTCAAAAGATATGTAGTCATCCCCAAGGCCTAAAGATTAGATCATTGGACTATGGAGTGAGTCTCCACCGGGGCTATAGACGCTTGACTGGTAGTGGAGTAAGCTCATGTGGGGCGACATGTCTCTCTTCCAAAAAGGGAGGCCTCTGACCGCACATACGGACAAACTAGCTTCTTGGTCTTCTCCATAACAGGTCATGCCTAATTTACTCATAATGGGTTGATGAACTTCATATGCACACACATTGGTTCTTGATTGTCTATGGTCATTGCCATGCTCAAGATTTGGTAAATGAACTTCACATGCACACACATTGGTCCTAAAGAAAGTTAGACAACATTCAGTGAGTTTGGTTGACAGTACTAGTCTGTTTGAGTCTCTAAAAATGCTGCAGTCTTCCATATCAACATCCATATCTTCTTCCATATCAACATCCTAAACACAATAATAAAAAATATTAAATATTTCAAATACAACATTTTTTAATTATTTTATATATTTTTTTAAATAATAGTTTTGATTTATCACATTAAACTCTTGTCTTCAAACCCATTACTCCAAACTCATGGGCCTCTTTCAAGAGTTGGTTCTCCTTGACTTCTCCCATCTTCCGTGTTTGAAAGGAAAGAAAATATTCCAACATATTCCACGCAACTGAAGAAAAGGGGCCTAAACTTTATAGCAATCCAAATGGCTTTGTTCACCATTACTTCAAACTCATGGGCCTCTTTCAAGAGTTGGTTCTCCTTGACTTCTCCCATCTTCCATGTTTGAAAGGAAAGCAAATATTCCTAACATATTCCATTGACTTCTCCCATCTTCAGCGTTTGAAAGGAAAGCAAATATTCCAACATATTCCACGCAACTGGAGAAAAGGGGTCTAAACTTTATAGCAATCCAAATGGCTTTGTTCATATTGAGAGATGGAAATATCTATGTAATTAATTAATTTTATTTTATAATTATTTTTTCTCAATTTTTTATTTTTAAAAGGAAATTGATGACTTAGTAAAATATTCCCCTCTTGTAATACATAGAATTCATTCTTTTAATTGCGAGGAAAGCAACATAAGTTTTTGTATCCCATTATTGTAAAAGTTTTTTTTTAAATTATAATTAAGGCTTTTGTTTTGTTTTTTAAGGCAAAGTTATGGCTTATACTTCATTATAAATGATCACCGTGAATGCACATCCATGTTCCTTTGGTGCTATAGCTGTGTTATAATTAGTATGTTAGTTTTTTTTTTTTCCTAAGGCAAAGTTATGGCTTATACTTCCTTATTAATGGCTTCTGATTTAAGAAATCAAATGATCGCCTATAATACACATCCATGTCCATTTGGTGCTATAGCTGTTATAATTAGTATGTTAGTTGACAAAGTAAATGCTTATCCATGTCCATTTGGTACGTTTTGGCTTTGGTCCCCTCATTTCATTAGCATGCCTGTACCTTTGATTGTTCCACTTTCCTCTGAGACTTCTCAAATTGTTGTTCATTTTGTGATTTTGTGAGCATCTTTGTTTGTGTGTTCATATTCACTGATTTTCTATATTGGTTGTCTATTCTCACTGTGTAGAGATGGAAATCAATGGCGGGTAGCACTTGAAGTCACTTTCAGCATTGGATGCCAATCCAGTCCATTTTTTTTAAGACCATGCTTTTTCTATTTTTTAGCATTTTTTTAACGGAGGCAGTGTTTCTTAGTAGTGGGTCTGCGAAATTCGAACACACATTACTTAATATTTTAATATTATATTAATGAAGACTAGCTGTGTGTTTTTCATAAGGGTTTCAGTGGGAAAATCTTGTCTGCTGCATTAACACCACCTTGAGGCGGTGTTAATTCACCCTTTTTAATGGCTGTCGCTCATGTAGTCGGCTCCATTTATTCTGAGTCTGCTGGAGAGCTCAATGGTACCGAGGAAGCATCCATGCAAGTTCATTTTGACAATGTATCATGAGGTAAAGGCCCTGTCCCTGAAGTTGTTATTCCTTTGCATGAATTCCATACAACTTGTGAATGGTTTGAGAGTCATACCCTGGTGGGTTATTTTCTGGGTCGTATCCCATATGATACCCTTATTCGTTCATGGGTCTAGCAAGTTTGGGGCCCATATGGAGTCAAAGTGGAGAATGTACAAAACCTTACAAAAGGGTATTTCATTTTTCACTTTTCAGATCCAGCTCAAGCATAGAAGGTTCTGTATAAGGGTCCATGGACTGTCCGTAATTCTCTGTTGTTTTGCAACCCTACTCTCAAAATTTCCAAGTCAGTGATCAAGATGCATTGGAAGTCTCGGTGTGGGTTGAATTCCATGGTCTTCCTGTTCCTCTTTGGGGTTTTTTGCAGACTTTAGCTGCCCCCTTAGGTAATTTTGTTTGCCTTGAGCCAAAAAAAAATTTCTCCGCTCAACCCACTAGAAGGGTTTGTATCAAAGTTGACCTTACTAAGGATTTACAAGAGTTTATTGATATTAAAATTAGGGACCAATCCATAAGGCAAAGAGTTGCCTATATAAATTTACCCAATACCTATTATTGGTGTCAATCTACAGCTCACAAAATTTGGGAGTGCCCTTTGATGGAATGGAAATATAAGGCAAATCCCTTGCCCACTCCTGCGGCTCCTGCTAATGGCTCGCGGAGAAACACTGAAGAATAGACTATTGTCTCTAGCAAGAAATATCATGGTACTAAGCAACAAGAAGCTTCAATTTCTACTGCACAACCTGCCCTTTCTCCTTCTTAAAACATGCAAGCTTCTGTTGAAGTTGTTTAGAATCTTGTTGATATGGCCCCTCCGGTTGCTGACATGCAACCCCTAGTTCCACCAGTGTCTCAAATTCTTTGTTCGGGCCCTTCTTTGGCCTCAATGGTGGCAGCTCCAGATAATTCTTCAGTGGAGGAGGGTCGGGCCTTGAAGGTCCATCGCTCTCGTAGCCCTATTCGAAATGATAAACATCGACAACTAAACAGTGATGCTTTTCATGCGACCTCTAACTATTTTGGCTCACTTACAGGTTTGGGTGATGTAGAGGATGTCATGGATATCATGCATCCTGACAAATCCCAATGATTTTTTTATCATGGAATGTTCGAGGACTAACGAACCCGGTCAGAAAATATTTGGTCCAAAATGAGATGTCAAATGTTTCTCAAATGCATGGAAGCCTCGATATTTTATGTCTACAAGAAGTTAAGATTTTTGATTTCAATCTACAGTGTACATGTGATTTTTTGTGGCCACGAAGTACCTATTTTGCCACAAAGCATTCCCTAGGAAAAGAAGGAGTCGTCACTATCCTTAGGCCTTGATTATAGAAGAATGTTGTGACTTGGGGTGTTGACCCATCCAATCAAGCTATCTAGATTTTGCTCGAGATCTGTGGAAAACCGCTTGGGGTGGTTAATGTTTATGCCTCAAATGTCGCTTCTAACAGATGCGAGTTGTGGAGATGGCTTGCCATGAATCTGCCATTTGCCACTTGGGTGCTCTATGGAGATTTTAATATGGTGGAGAAATCTTCTGATAAGGTCAGTCATGTCCCGATACGGTGGTGTTTAGATGAAAGAGAAGCTTGGTTTTTTATGAAAAACAAGCTTCACCTTTATGACCCTAATTCTTGCTTCTCGCCTTCTGACTTCCTACAGTCTCTTTGGTACACTTGGTACAATTTTCAGGCTGCTTCTTCTAGGGTTTTGGTAAGATTGGACAAAGCCATGATTTTTGAGTGTGACAACTTTTAGTTCTCCCATATTTTTCCTTCTTCACCATATGTGTTGACTTTGCCTGGTACTACACTGTCTGATCATTCACCTATTTTATTCTCGATGGCAATGTTAAAATTTCAACCTAGAGTGCATTCTTCACAGTTTTACCTAAATGTTTCTTTTTTGCATAGCTTTAGCATGAAAGCTCATATATGCCGCATTTGGAATTTGATTCCTAGACCTGATGGTATTTCTGGAAGGATTGAATGGTGGAATGTTGCCATTCAACGAACCACTAAGGTGTTGTGAACTCTGGGTGTTGAAGTTGCAAAATGATGAAAACAAGCTAAGTCTGCCTTGCAAAGTGAGCTATCCAAAGCTTGTCTCAGGCTTGAAGCCCCTCCTTTCAACTCTGTTGCTCAATCCCAAGTTTATTTCGTTTGACATGAGCTAAAAAAGGTTGATTTGTATGAAGCCTAGGGGGCTCAATTACGTGCTCGAATGCATTGGCTCAAAGTGGGGGACAGAGTGACCAAAGAATTTTTTTAGCACCTCAGACCTCTTGCTCAAAATTCTCAGTTTCAAGCCATTCAAGTTGATGGGCAGAGATTTACAGATCTTTTAGACATTGTCAAAGTATTTGTTTCACATTATCAAGGTGTTTTTGCTTCTCAACCCCTTGATGATGCTAGAAGGTAAGCTCTTGCTGATTGTATCGCTGTTGTCCCCAACAAGCTTTCTCCTGAGCAAATGTTATTTTGTGACACTCCTCTTTCTCTGGAAGATCTAAAAACTACCTTGTCACTTATGGCCAATGATAAGGCACCTGGGCTTGATGGCTTCCCATGTGAATTCTATAAAGAATTTTTGGATATGCTTGGTTCTGATCTCCACAAATTTTATCTTGAAGCCCTGCAATGTGATTCACTGGGTTCCATTATTAACAAAGGCAATGTTAAATTTATTCCTAAGTCTAGAGATCTTGAGCTCATCACCAATTAGAGGCCGATCACCCTGCTTAATGTGAGCTACAATATTATTGCTAAAGCCTTTGCGCTTAAGCTTAAATCTATTATGCCTTTGATTGTCAGACCTTAACAAACTGGCTTTGTTAAGGGAAGATACATTCTTGATAATGTTCTTGCTATTTGGGAAGGTATGGAGTGGGCAAGAAATTCTGAACAAGATGCTTTATTCATTAAGATAGACTTTGAGAAAGCCTATGATAATATGGAGTGGTACTTCATAACTGCCATGCTTCAAGCTCTAGGTTTTGGGCCAGCGTTTGTGAGCACCATTCTTATGTTATTTCAAGATGCTTCAGCTATTCTTACCTTGAATAATAGTCAATCTCAATCAATTTCTCTTGGTCGCTCTGTGATACAGGGGTGCCCTCTTGCTCCATCTCTTTTCATTCTTGCTACAAAGGATTTTGGCTATTTTTTGGACCATAATATGGATCAAGGATTAATCAAGGGTATTGCTCTCCCTAATTCGATCGTCAGTTGGTCAATGGTCATTTTGCAGATGATTCTTTCTTAACACTTCAATAAGATGAGCAATCCCTTTCCTCGCCTATTAGTTGCTTAGAGGTGTTCTGTTTAGCCTCTGGTTCTTCTATACAATGGAAAAAAACATCCTATTTTTGGCAATCTCAATCTCAATTGCCACACTTGGTTACATCAATTCTAATGGACTTGGATTCATCCAGGTGAGGTGTTTAAATTTCTTGGAATTCCTTTTGCATTTCATGGTTCCTCTGCTCAATTGTGGTAGTATGTTATTGATAAAGTGGAAAAGAAGCTTTCTTACTGGACTAGTAAGAAACTTTCTCTGGAAAAAAAAATTTAGATTTGTTCTAAGGTTTTAGCCACTACCCATGTCTATTATTCATCTTGTTGGGTTCCATCCAAATCTTGTTATAAAAAACTGGATAAGCTTTTGAGAGACTTCTTGTGGGCCAAAGACTCTGTCAAGCAAGGTTTTCATCGGGTAGCCTAGGAAATTTGTTGTTTGCCCAAGGATTGTGGAGGCATGGGTTTGTTTGATTGTCACCGACAAGGTCTTGCCCTTTGTGCTAAATGGATCACCCAATATTTAATTGAGGATGAATCTTGGAAAGTGCTAGTCAAGCATTGCATTTCTTCTAGTTTGCTTCAGGGGAAGAAAATTTGGAAATGGGTGGGATTGCAATCCATTCTTACTGCCCCTTTCCCTATTAAATTTAAAGGTTATTTTGTCATTCAAAGTATTTGGAAATCCTGGGAGGCCTTCAAACTTTGGCTTAGTTGGAAAGGGAGTTTTCGCAAAGCAGGTGCCTCTTTGTCTTCCATGAATATTTGGTGGTCTCCTGTTATCACTTGGCAAGGTTCTCCCTTAGCTCTGGTGCAGTGGGTTAGACCACAGAGGTTCTATAAGCATGGTATTGCTTCCATTTTTATTTCTTCTCCCGACATGCCAGGTTTTGGATACCCTAGGAAATTTTTTGTCAAATTCACAATTTAAATCTTGGTGATAGAGACACTTATGAGGTGGTTATTGATAGTATTTCAGTTTCTATTTGGAGCAAACTACATAAGCATTTTCAAAAACCCTGGTGGTCAGATTGGTGTTGGCCTGGGAAGCTTCCTATTTTGCAATATAAAGCTCATCTTGGTTACAAATGACTCACCCCACAAGTTCCAATGGTTGATAAGCTCACTCTGAGATGGAATTTAATCTCTCTTCCCTCCCAATGGAATAAGAGGTTTTGGATTGCTTGGGCTACTTATATTGAACCTAAACAAAGTTTTTTTGCTTGGAGTCTCTTACATCAAGGGTTACCTGTTGGAAGTAGGCTCAAGCATCTAGGTGTTCATAATATCATTTGCCCGGTTTGTGGATAAGCGAAAGATTTCATCGCATGTTTTTTGGTCTTGTGATCGGGCTCGGTCAGCTTGGGAGTGGCTTCTTGAATTTTTCGGACCTTTTATGCAGGAGGATTTTACTTGGGTGCATGCTATTTTGGGTGACCCTATTGCTTTTTCCTTCAACTTGGATGTTGTTTGGAATATTTTTAGAATTGGTACCTTGTTTTATCTATGGAAGTCCAGGAATAGAGCTATTTTTTCTCAGCAAGATGTTGGACATGTCTTCTCTGTTGCTGATAAATATGATATATTATTTGATTGCTGGTTACAGATTCAAGTATAGGTTAAAAAAGTACAGGTGGAGTTGCAATACTTGCGTACCCTCATGGATCATTGGAGGAATGCACCCTGCATTATGAGTCATGTGCATCTTCCTTCCCCTTCTAGGTGGCAGTAATTTCTCAGCTTTTTTCTTTCCGAATGCATATTTAATACTGTTTTGGCAGTTGTTAGTGACAGTTTGTGGGTTGTTTCTGACACTCTTGTATACTCTTAACCACAATGGTTAATGTATTGGTTTATGGGGTGTGCTAATCCCACCCACCCTTTTTTGTATGATTAAACATTATTTTATTAATATAATGGATTTTTCATCAAAAAAAAAATATTATATTAATAGTGTCTTCAAAGTAGAAATAGGAGATGATTATAATATTATATTGGAGCAGAATTTTGGTTTTGATATCATGTTAAATGGTTTTGGATATTTTTTAATTTTTTATTTATTGTTATTTCTTTTATTTAATATAATTTTTTTGATTTTAATAAAAAAAAAAAATTATTATTATAATGATAATGTAAAATATGTAATAATCTTTGCGCCCTACTTATCGATGAATAATTTTTGTGAATGAAAATAAGGTATTGTAACAGTTTTCGGCTCATCCTAGTAATTCCAGGGCCAGGCCGTTGTCCAGATTCTTTCTTTGATTTTTTTTTTTAATATTAAAGATTAATTTATTTTCTGTGATACAGGTAGTTAGTGTTATGATTTTTATAAGGATAAACTGATTTTTTAAATTAATGCGAGTTTTCAGATTTCTTTCACTTTTTGTTAATGGAGTAGTGTGTATTTTTTCTAATATATTTGGCATTTAATTGATATGATTTTTCATAAATTTTATTAGATTGAATGGGTTTAGTATATACGTTTTTTACAATATTTTGTATGAAATTGTAATGTGAAGATATAAAAGCATTTATATTTTTCACTAATGATAAATTATAACTTTTTATTTTGAAAGTTTACAAATAGGTTTAATTTTAATTTCAATTGAGTTGCCATGGTTAGATATTTATATTATTTTTCATAAAAAATTTAAATTTTTTATTTTTGGATTTTCTTCAATTTCTTTTGCGAATACCAATATTCTAAAATCCAATATCTTTCTTTTGACATTTTCTTTTACAATATCATTTTCTTCATTCTATAAAAAAACTAGCTTTTGAAAATAGATATGAACAAAGCATATGATAGGGTTTAAAAAACTAACTTTTGAAAATAGATATGAAAGTTTGGTTTTGATTATAGTTGGTATGAGTGGATTAAATGTTGTTATAGCACTGTAAAAAATTTTAATCTAATCAATGGTTCTCTTGAGAGTCTTTTGAAAGGCAAAAATAGAAGGAAAAATCAAGGGTATTCAAGTTGCAAAAAAGGTCCCTCTGAATTGCATCTCCAATTTGTTGATGATACTTTTCTTTTGGGACATCCCTTAGTTAGTAAGGCCATGGAGTTTAAATCAATATTATAATTCTATGAGAAGGTTTTTAGATAGTTGGTAAATACTACAAAATCTAGGATTTTTCATTAATATTGCCTTAGATTTACAACAAATTATTGTGAATATTTTAGGGTTTAAAATTGAAACATTTCCATCAACCTACTTGGGTATTTCTTTGTCTTATAAAGGAAATAAAAATGAGTTTTGGATCTCTTTTATATATAGAATGAAAGCTTGCTTGGCAAGTTGGAAAGGTAAATTCTTAACCATAGCAGGAAGGTTACAACTCATAAAGACTACATTGCAATCCATTTCTAATGATGTCACTTTCAAGATTGCCAACATGTATTGCAAAAAAAATTGATAACATTCAAAGATATTTTCTATGGAAAGGTTGTGAGAAAAAATTTAGGTTTCCTCTTTGTAAGTGGGGTAGGGTTTGCAAAGGAAATAATGTTGGAGGAGTAGGATTGTGAAATTGTAGACTTATGAATTTGGCATTAGGAGCAAAGCTTGGATGAATATTATTCGGATACCAAGGAAATAATTGGGTAAAAATATTACTTCAAAAATATATTGGTTATCTTGATGCGATGACATTATTTTTAAAAATAACTCTACCCAAAATATCGTTAACATGGAACTTCATATCAAAGAGTTTACAATTGATAAAGAAACATATTAGATGGTCTGTCAATGAGGAGAGTTATGCAAATTTTTGGTTTTATGCTTGGTTGAAGCCTTATCATCTATCTCTGACTCAAAATGGTAACCATTGGCTCAAGCATACCCAACATGTAAAGGTCCAAAGGTCAAAGACTCTATTATTATGAGCAAAAGCTCCAACTCATGGATTTTTTTTAGTAACCTATTTGAAGGAGAGAAACGCAAACAAATTGCAGATAAACTTCAAAATATGCTTCAAGAGTTTTATTTATCAATTTTTATATGAAAGGATGAGCTAGTATGGACTTTATAAAAGGATGCTGGATACTCGGCCGGGTTGGGATATGAGGATTTAGAACAATCAAAATTTCCTTCTCCCAAAGATTTTTCTTGGAAGAATTTTTGGTCATTAGAGGCTCTCTTTAAGGCCTCAACATTTATTTGGTTAGCAGTTCAAAGTAAGATTCTTATAGGAGAGAGTCTACAAAGAAGAGGACATTATGGACCCTACAAATGTGCCTTGTGTGAGATGGATTTAGAAACATCTAACCATTTACTTCTTCACTGTCTATTTGCTCACACCATTTGGGGATATTTTAAAAAAAAATATGAAATTATATTGGATAGCTCCATCAACATTAAAAGAGTTTATAAAATATTGGATTAATTATTTCAAAGCTAAAGCATTATGTGTTCTTTGGAGGATTGGCCTTGCCATTATTTTTTGGAATTTATGGATTGAAAGGAATAACAAAAAATTAAAAAATAAATCACAAAATCATACCTAATTTTGGAACCCTATTATTGCATCTCTTTCCCAAAAATTTTAAAAATTGGCTACATGATTTGAACATACATGGAAGAGTCATTTGCGACAATGGAATTAAAAAAAATGATCTACTTCGATCTATGGTAAAATAAAAATGTTCAAAATTTGGGTTTATCAAAATAAATTTTGATGGTGTTTTTAAAGGAAATCCAAGAAAAGTTGGTGGAGGTGGGGTTTTTTTAAATGTTGAAGGTAAAATTCTCCTCACTTATTCAAAATGATATGAAAATTTAACTAACAACTATAAAATCATAATAGTTGTTGGGTGATTGGTAATGGTAGGTCTATTTCCTTTTGGTATGATCCTTGGCTCAAAGCCCGTCCACTAAAGGAGGACCTTCATTTTTGAGAAGTTTGTCTTCTATCTAAAGAGGCAGGTTTCATTAGGGTGGATGCTTTCGTCTTCCTCCAAAATGATCATAATTTTTGGTCTCCTTCTCCTTCCTTTCTTAGATTTTCCCAGGATCGCATTGCGTGGGATTTGATTTTTACTGAATTGCGATGTTATGTTGTTCGCCAGGAGGATGTGGCGGATCGGTTAGTTTGGGATGGCAACAATGAGGGCTCATTTATGATGAAATATTCTTATTCTCTTTTATGCCCACATGGTGGTGGTGATCTCCCTTAGTCAAATATTTGGATAAAGAATTTAACTCCTAAGATTAATATTTTCTTTTGGTTGGCGGTGCAGAATAAGGTCCTCACGATTGAAAATTTACAAAAGAGGGGTTTTAATTTGCTCAATCATTGTTTCCTGTGTAAACTAGATTGGGAATCTTCTTCGCATATTTATCTCAAATGCAAGGATTTCCAGGTGATTGGGTTGGCTTGGACGTTACCGGATTCTATTAATGATGTGGTACGTCAATGGACGTCACCTTTCTCCTCTCCTCATCTTTAGTTTTTTTGGAAGTTTTGGCTTCCTCATCTTCTTTGGGGAGTGTGGAAGGAGCAGAATGCGAGGGCATTTAAAAATTTAGAGGGAGATTTATTTCATTTAAGTCAAAAAATCTTGTGGAAATTCGGTGAGAACGTGTCATCTACGATGAAGGATTCACTCCCCTCTATTCCTAGGGACCACCCCAATTTTTTGGTTGAGCATACTCTCGATTTTTGACCAGATTTAAGACCACCCCCTACTTTGAACTTACGCACCTCCATTCGCTGGACCCTGCCACCTCCGGGGTGGTTCAAGCTTAATTTCTATGGGACATCAAAAGGAAATCTGAGCCATGCTGGTGCTAGGAGTGTTATTCGGGATGAGTGTGGCAATGTTATTTTGGCCTTTGCAAAAGATATTGGTGTTCAATCATCTCATTATGTCGAATCTCGGGCTTCATTTGTTGGAATTCAAATGCTTAAAGACCTCAGCATTCACAAGGTAGTGATTAAGGGAGACTCCTTAAATATAATTAATATGCTCAAGGGTGTCTACAAACTGGGATGGCATATCTCTAATTTAATAGAAGAATCCAGAGCTCATTTATTGTCTATGGAGGATTCGATCATCAGGCACGAGTTTAGAGAAGGGAATGCGGTGGCCGACTGCATTGTTAACATGGAAGTTTCTAGTCAGGGCCTAGTGATCTGGCGCACTGAATTTCCTCCTGACTTTATTCACCTTATCAATGATGAGAAGCCTTTACGATTGTCAGGTTGCGTATGTGATTTTAGTGCGGCTCCTTTCTCTTGGTGGGTGTTGGTTGTTGCTCTTTTCTTAGCTTGTTGTGTGTTTAATGAGAAGCTAGGATGCCCCTTTCCCTCTCCTATATTTTGAATTTTAAATTTTGAATTCTCTTCTAACATCTTATTAAGTTTTTGGGAGGTGGGTCATCCTGGTTCTTATGCAGGATCTAGAACATTCTTGGTGGGCACTCGTGTCGGTTGTTCTTTATCGTTGTGCCTGACTATCCCTACTTGGGAAGGTTGCCTCGTTTTGCTGGTCATTTCATGATATTTCTCTTCCTGAGGAAGTTGTTGCCACTTTCATTGCTCTTCTTTATGCTTTGAGGTGATGCTCACATGGCATTTTTTGGCCTGGGTGTTTTGATGGGGCTTTACACCTGGTGTTACTGTGTTCATTTTGCGGACACTTGATCCTCTCTCAAAGTTATTTTTGGATTGTTCCTCTTGGGATTTTGGGTTCTCTTCCTCATCCTTTGGGCTCCTTCTTGATAGTCTTTGTCGCTCCATTTTGCTATATGTGGAGCTCATTGAAATCTACTCTAAATCTATCTAAATTTGTAACATATTTAGCTGCTTCTGTTGCTCAGGGTTTGGATAAGTTGGTGTATAACTATCTCAGTTCTCCCTCATTTTGTGCCCTGGGGGCTTGTTGTAAGTAATATTTCTCTAGTTTACCTCTTTTCTACTTGGTGAGGTTCTATTCTGTTCTTCTTGCCCTAGTGGATTTTATCTTTATTGGTTTTGGGATCCTCTAAAACCGTCTTTGTTATTAATATTACCAAAAGAAACTATAAAACCATATGAAACTTTAACTAAAAACTATGGAGAGGCTAGGGCACTTCTTACGGGGATTAAAATTGTAGTAGAAAAAATATGGAAATATATTTCAATTGAAGGGGACTCACAAATTATCATCAATGCTATTAACAAAAATGGATGTAGAGAACAAATAAAAAATAATATTATTTTTTATGTTCATCATTTATTACTAGAGGCAATCTCCTTGTAGTGTGAGCATATCTATAGAGAAAGAAATAGAGTAGTAGATAAATTGGTGAACTGTGATGTTGATCTTCATCCTAGTGAAAGTTTTTTTTATTATTACATAGAATATTTGGTTACAACCACTATTTTTAGTAACTAGCCAACATGAAGTTCAAACCACAGGGTGCTCCCAAAAAACCTATTCGTCTCATTCTTGTTGACCCGACATGAGATGGGGACAACTGGTTGCTCGAGGTTTCATCATCATCGATTTGGCATGCACACAGAGGATTCTAAGCAGACTACTACCTTTGCAAAGGGTTGGCTTCCTCCCCAAGGTTTGAACCTAGGTCTCTTCTTGGTAAGTGCCAACCAAACCTGCACTTACCAATCCACCTAGCCCCTGGGGTTCTTGGTAAGTGCCCAGCCACACCTGCACTTACCAATCCACCTAGCCCTTGAACGTGAATTTAGAAGGAAAGTGGCCAAGTGAGATTTAATGTCTTAATCAAAATGATGTAAATGAGTTGATTGTACTAACATAACACTTCGAGGAAGTTGAAGAATATAGTTAAGAGAAAAAAGAAACAAAAAAATTTGTGATAAAAATGTATGTTGCAACAAATGTAATATTTTGATATTTTGATGGGAGTTACCCTCTACATATAACTTTAAAAAATAATATTTCAAAATATTTCATTTACTTTTAAATTAATAAAAAAATTAAATATATATTTTAAAATGCATATATAATTATTAAATTATTACACCATTATATGGTTGCAGCGTATTATACAGATAAAATTCATGATAATAGTATAATATTGTTACGCGGCCTCAGCGCCTTTGAGAACAGGCGCGCACCGGGCGCAGGACGCCGCCCCAGGCCAGTGGCTGTCCCTGACACAGGCGGAGCATCCAGAGCCCGCCGTCTGCAGAAGTGCCCATAGACAAATAGGGCATTTTCCCCTCCCAGTGGCACGGAGCTCCTTCCTCCAACGCCGGCGTGATCGCTATAGTCGTTAGCAAGAACCAGCTCGCAGGCCGACGAACGTAGGCGAAAAATCAAACAATTCATAAGGTTTTATTCCCTTCAAAAGCACGCCACGTGGCTCCTCCACAGTCCCAAGGTGAGATTCGACGACGTCCAGTCACCTTTGGATACGTGGCAGAAGCGTTCGCGATTTCGGCGGGAAACGGTTGCATAGGTAGCGTTCAAATTTTTCTGTTCGGGCCTCCTCCTTGTCCCACATTCATTGTGAGACGGCTCCGAACCAGGGTTTGCGGAGGCCACCTATTAAACCGACCACCATATGGTGGTCAGGCTAACCTCCGCGCCCGCGCGACCAGGAGGAAAGTGTGCACTGGTTGATTGGTGCGGTCGTAGGCCATCACGGGGAAAGTTTGTATTTAGGAAAATGCAAGGAAAGTGCATATTAATATGGTTTTTCCATTTACACCTCGGGGAAAGTTTGTATTTAGGAAAATGCACGGAAAGTGCATATTAAATAAGTTTATAGTTTTTCCATTTTGTATTTGGGAAAGTCCACATATAGGGTTATGGGAAGTCCACATGTTTAGGGTTTTACCATTTTGTAATGAGGAAAAGTCTACCTATAGGGTTAAGGTTTTTTCATTTTGTATTTAGGAAAGTGTATGGGAAGTGCACATTAATTGTGTTAATTGCATTTTGAATGTTAAAAATAATAAAATGTATTCAACTTAATATGCTTAGGATTTTGCATTTTGTATCCGGAAAAGTGCACATTAATTACATTTTTGTATTCAGAAAAGTACACGAAAATACACATTAATTGTATTAACTATATTTTGTAATTGGAAAAGTGCGTGGAAAGAGCATATTAATTGCGTTTTGTATTTAGGAAAGTGTACATTAATGAGATGTTAAAATATTAAAATATCGCTTCCTTGTATCATTGAGATTCGCATTACTTGATGCCGCAATAGATGTGGTGAAGAGAGCGACAAGAAAGGCGGTGGCCACTTGTATTTATGGATAATACTAATAAATAAATAATAATGGAAAGATAAATGAGTCGAATTTCTCTAAGGGGCTTGGTAAATGGTTTGGTGTTTTAATGATCAACAAATCTGAAGGTTAAAGGAGCATGGAAGGTTGGAGGTTGAAGGAGCGTGGAAGGTTGGAGGCTGAATGATGAAAGGAGTATGAAAGGTTGGGTTGGCTAAAGGAGTGTGGAAGGCTAGACAAGTTGGAGCTACAACGAAAGGTTGGGATGTTGGGTGGAAGGCTAGGATGGTTGAAGGAACGTGGAAAGCTGATAAGGCTGAAGGAGCCTGGAAGGATGTGTTGGTTGAAGGAGCTTCAACGGAAGGTTGGGATGCTAAGTGGAAGGCTAGTAAGGCTAAAGGAACGTGGAAGGATTCTGACAATGAGAAAAATAAAATTGCAAAGTGCGAAGGATTAGGATTTTTTCCTAAAAACAACTCATCTTTGAGGAGCCATATCTTTGCAAAGAGTTATTTGATTCAGTTGATTCTTGGACCACCTTGTGCAAAATTTGAATAGATTTAAAATGAGTAATCATACGCAATAATTCAAGAAATATTGAGGGAGATATGATCATGTGCATTCGGAACAAGGGTAGTGACAAATTTTCAAGTCACAAAAAATAAAATTGTGAAGTGCAAAGGATTAGGGTTTTTTCCTAAAAAAATATCTCATCTTTTAGGTGTCATATCTTCGTGAAAGGTTATCTGATTCAACTGATTCTGGGACGAACTTGTGAAGGATTTGAATAGCTTTAAAATGAGTGGTCATATTCAATAATTTGAGCAATATTGAGGGAGATATGATCCTGTGAAGTCAACCATTCAAAACAAGGGTAGTGACGATTTTTCAAGTTGTGAAAAACGAAATTGCAAATATTTGAACTAGGGTTTGAACGATGGGAAGAGCAATGAAGGGCTATGACTTCAGCAAGGAAGGAAACTAACAATTCAAATTTGGTAAAGCGAACTATGATAGTGCGATGTTTTAGAAATATTACTCTACTAAGATGCAAGGCATAGATAGTAGAGGTGAAGTTTTGGCATTGTGAAGGCTGCTATAGGAAAATGTAAAAAAAAATCCTAACTTTCGAAGTAATTGTATTCATACAAAAATTTGAAAAGATTAAAAAAAAAAAAAATTAAAATCAAGAATTCAGACATTTTATGTAAAATGATGCAAGTTTTTAACTATAACATCTCAATTGAGATGAGAAGTGTATTTATTTGTAAACTCTCGAGCTCTAAAGAAAAGAGATATAATTTATCAAAGGTGGGAAACCCAAGTATAACTCCTTATTATCCACCAAAAAAAAATGAGTTGGATTCGTTGTCGAAAAAGGAGAAGGAAAAAAGGTAGAAGAAGAAAGTGTAACTTAGGGAGGGAAGGAGGAGAAGACAAGGAAAAGATGATACTTTCTTTCTCGTGCAATTATTGTGGAAAAAAGCAATAAGCCGTCCTCCCCACCTTCACGTTCACGTTGAAAGGCTGTGATGTTTGTCACCAAATTTTTAAACTCGTGCCATGACTCGCTGCCCGTTTACAATTATTGTTTGGAAATTATGGTAGACAAACACAATAAACCGTCCTCCCCATGTTCACGCTCCAATCGAAAGGCTGTGATGTTTGTCTGTTACCAAATAAGCCGTCCTCCACACGTTCACGTTCCAATTGAAAGGTTGTGATGTTTACCGAATAAGCCGTCCTCCCCACGGCGGTCACTGGTCTTTTTTTTTTTTTGCTATAAATATTGCTCGTCTAATATGCACTTAGCCTAACAGTCGTCCACGCGCAGATCGAAAGATGGGCGATAAAGCTATTCATATTGCGTTGCTCGCGATAGCTTGTGTGGCGTTGGTGGTACTTCCGATTTCTGCCAATGCGGCGCGTTACGACCACAAGAAGCCACATTCAAAGCCGAAAAGCTCCTCCTCCGTTCGAGTCCAGCTTATCCATCGCGACCAGAAGGAGGAGAACCGCGACAAAAGCAGGAAGACCCTCTTGCTCGACTCTCTCGTCCGGGATC
The DNA here is from genome assembly GCA_028583015.1 of Wollemia nobilis. Lineage (NCBI taxonomy): Eukaryota > Viridiplantae > Streptophyta > Pinopsida > Araucariales > Araucariaceae > Wollemia > Wollemia nobilis. The sequence goes on from JAQPPZ010016729.1 coordinate 99,259, forward strand.
GATCACGGGTCCGCACCTTACGCCAGCGCCTCGCCGAGTCCACACCCGCCACAGCCCCGTCGGCGTCGCTGGAGGCCCACGTGGAGTCCGACGTGGAGTCCGGCGTGACGATTGGGGAGTACTTCGTGGACATGTTCATTGGGACGCCGCCACAACAGTTCCAGCTCGAGCTGGACACGGGCAGCGACCTTACCTGGGTGCAGTGCCTCCCCTGCCCCCGCCAGGACTGCTACGAACAGAAAGGGCCGCTCTACGACGCCTCGCTCTCCTCCTCCTACTGGCCCGTCCCGAGCTCAGCCACGGAATGCTCCCTCGCCAGCTTGCCGGAGCACATCATTGCTGCTAGTGACAGCACCAACACCTGGCAGTGTCCGTACTTCACATCGTACGGAGACGGCTCCTACACCACGGGAGAGCTGGCCTTCGAGACGTTCACGCTCAACGGGGGCTCCGCGGCGCCGGTACCGGTGGTCGGCGTGGTGTTCGGCTGTGGCCACACGAACCGGGGCCTCTTTAATGTCTCCGGCGGTCTCCTTGGCCTGGGCCGCGGCCCGCTGTCCTTCGCCTCCCAGCTCCCCCGCTACTACGGCTACAAGTTCTCCTACTGCCTCGTGGACCCCCTCAGGAAACCGTCGCTCCCCAGCACGCTCATCTTCGGCGAGGACCACCGCCTCCACCCCGCCGACCGCCGCCTCCAGTACACGGCGTTCGTCTCCGGCGAAGAAGTCGCGTATTACTACCTCAATGTCTCGTCATTCACCGTGGGCGGCAAGCGTGTGAACGTGGCCACTGGCGGGGTGTTTATCGATTCCGGCACCACTAGCACGCAGCTGGCGCAGCCCGCCTACGATCGGATCAAGGCGGCGTTCGAGGCCGAGATCGAGTACTCGAAAGTAAGTGTGGAGCTCTTGGAGTTCTTGTCGCTGGAGCTCTGCTACAACGTTTCTGGAGTGGCGGACTTGAAGCTGCCGGAGTTCAGCATCCAGTTTGGCGACGGCGCCGTGTGGAAGTTCCCGCAGGAGAATTACTTCATCCCGTTTAGCGAGAGCGTGGTGTGCCTGGTGGTGCAGAAGAGTGAAGACTCGACTTCGATCATTGGGAACATCCTACAGCAGAACTTTCACATCCTGTATGACCTGGACAACTCGCGGCTGGGTTTCGAGCCCATGGAGTGTGGTGACCTGTGAAAAGAAGGAGGTGGTGCTGCTGGTGGTGTGATGGTTGATAGGGTACTTACGAATAGATGGGGATATAATATTATGTTAATAGTGGTCTTTAGAATTAGAAGATTATTATATTAAAAAATGAAAAAGTAGTTTTTTTTAATGTTGGGTTGGTTTTGTATTTGGTTCGGGTTTTTTATTTTATTTTTTGTTGTTTTGTATTTATTTTATTTTTCATATAAAATCTAAACTTTTTATTTTTATTTTTAGATCTTCAAAAAAAAATTTCAAAAATTTAATATTTTTTTTAGACATTTTTTTTACAATATCAAAACTTTATTTTTATTGTTTATACATTGTATTTTAGTAGAGTAATATTTTGAAAACTTAGTATTTTAGTAGACTAATATTTTCAAATTTTAGCATGTTATCATAGTTTGATTTGTCAAATTTGAATTGGTAGTTTCCTTCTTGAAGCGTAAGTGCAACCACAAGAATTATAATAAATAGTTTATATAAAAACACATTAATGTTATAAAATTAAACAAATATTACCAATGAAAATCACAAGAATTATAATAAATAGTTTATATAAAAACATGTTAATGTTATAAAATTAAATAATTATTAACAATGGAAAACATTAAAATAAATCTTAATTATTATTTGATTCAAGTAATCAAAATTTCCTAATAGTTAATGTTATACTTACTACTTTCTCTAACCATGGAAAAGATAATATAACTTTACAATCTTTAATTAAAACCTCTCTATAGGCTAATTCTATTTAGTCATTTATTTCCTTCCCTAAACATATCTGTAAACCTGATTTCTTTAAATTTTATAGCAAGGTATTGTATTTTCACTATTATCTCTTATAGCTATACTTACTACTTTATCTTGTAGGTCTTGGTCCTGAATCTCTTGTAGATGCTCTATTAAAATTCAATTCAACCAACTTCACTTTTTATGGTTTCTCTTGGTTCAAAATTTGTCTAGGTGGATAAGTTATACCCTTAAGACCTCATCCAATATTGGAAGACCCATAATAGCTTCTATATAAGCCTTTGGAAAAGGTTTGTTCCCTATGGTACTAGCTAAATTAATAAAAGGGATTCAAACTATAGAAATAAATGCATAGGATTAGAAGCTAAAACTTAAAATTATTGGGATTCAATAACATCAAGAGACGCAAGACATGAGTCTTGATGGTTTTTACAATATTCTATCTACTCAAGAAACATAATTAGTAAGTAGAAACTGAGAGAATAGAGGAGCTACATGAAAAAGTATCACATCATATTATGTGAATAGAATTGTGCAATGCAGAATAGAATTGAGAGTCCATTATATAGAATTTACAAAATGACCCTTTGGTCTTCCTCAAGTGACACTTGGTTTAACTTACATGACACCTGGTATGAATAACAAATAATGTAATATACTCTAACACCCCCTGTATTGCATTAGTTGGTATAAATTTTCCTTGAGTTGCATAAATGATCTCTAAATTTTTTAAACTTGTTTCTCCCAGGAGCTTTTGTAAAAATATTTGCTAGTTGTTCTGTAAAAATATGCTTCAAAATTATATGATGATTCTGAAAGTGATCTTTCATGAAATGGTATTGTGCTTCAATATGCTTTGATCAAATTGAGTACTCCTTGATTGTCACAAAATATCAAGGTTGGATTTCATTTGATGCCCATGTCAGATAATATATATTGTAACCACAATGTTTCGCATGTTGTATCTCTTGCTACTCAATATTCTACTTCAATAGATGATTGTACCACTATATGTTGTTTCTCACTGTGCCAAGATATAGGTCATAATCTAAGATAAAACACATATCTTGAAGTAGACTTCCTCTCACCAATGGAACCAATATAGTCTAAATTTGAGTAACCCTCTAGACAAAAATCCTTAACATTCTTCATATAAGTTATTCCATAATCAATAGTCTTTTTAATATATTACAATATTCTCTTTGTAGCATTCCAATGGATTTCTCTTGGTTTTTGCATGGTGAAAGATAATTTACAACAAATACTAAGTCAGGTCAACTATTTGTTAAGTACAAAAGACTTCTAATTAATTGATAATACATTGTTGTTGAAACCAAAGGTGTTTCATCATTTTAGGATAATTGAATTCCTTGTTCTATAGGTGTATCTTTTGTCTTACAATTCTTCATTCTATAAATTTTCAAGTAAAGCTTCTATATATTTTGACTGAGTAATTGTATTATTACATTCATTTTGATAAATTTTTAGGTCAAGACAATAATTCATTAGTCCTAGATCTATCATTAAAAATACCTTCTCAAGATCATTTTAAATAACTTACAGTTTTTTAGAACTTCTAGTAATCACTATATCATAAATATATACTATAAGGATTAGTATATCAATTTCAATTCTCTTTGTATACAAATTGCTATCATAAGTACTTTGTTTGAAGTTATGTTGTAATAAGTGATTATTGATTTTTATATTCTATGCTTTGGAAGCTTACTTAAGACCATATAGGGATTTGTTTAATTTGCAACCTTATATTCTTATCATTTAATAACAAATCCTTTTGGTTATGACATGTGGACTTCCTCTTCTAAGTAACCATTAAGAAAAGCACTTTTAATATCCATTTGATGAAGTTTCTAACCTTGATTAGCTACTAGAGAATAAACTATTCTGATAGTAGTCATTCTAGCTATTGGTGTAAATGTTTATTCATAATCAATTCCCTTGGTTTGAGTATATCCTTTTACTATTAACTGATATTTGTACTTGTCCAGTGTCCCATATGCTTTATAGTTGATTTTGTAAATCCATTTGCAACCCACAATTTTTTTTCTTGGAGGTAATTCCGCTAGATCCCATGTTCTATTCTTTTGTAGTGATGCATATTCAGATTCCATAGATGCCTTCCAATATGAGTGATATAGTGCTTGAAGTGTTTATGTTGGCTCTATTGTATTACTTAGTAATCCTATGTTTATTCTACTTTGACTACGAGTTTGAAGTCTAGTAGTAGTAAGGTCTGACATTATTTATAATTTTGATTCCTTGAGTGTGTCTCTAAGACATATTGGTTCTTTCATATGAGGAATTGTGGATTTTTCCATGTATTCATTGTCTTCTTCTTGAGATTTCGACTTTTTTTTTTCATTTGTTACATTTTACTCTAAGAAATTTAGAAAGACTTTTGCATGATTATTTTATTTTCCAATATCTATCTTGACTTTTTCATAAAAAACTACATCTATGTTTATGTATATCTTTTTTGTATGTGGATCTATTATTCTGTATCTTGTAGATTCATTGTCATAGCCAAAAAATATTCCTACAATAATTTTGTCATCTAATTTTATCAGTTTTTGTTTTGGAATATGCATATAAGCTTTGCATCCAAAAATTCTTAGTTTTTCTATATTTGGAATTTGTCCTTAACATGCTTCTTCTAGCGTAACATGTCTAGGTTTTCTTGTAGGTAATACATTTTGTAAGTATAATATTTTTTAAACTATTTTTGCCCAATATTGACGATCAAGATGAGCTTATTTTAACATACACATCAGCATTTCCATTATAGACCTATTTCTTCTTTCTGCAATTTTGTTCTATTATGGAGAATATGATGTAGTGAGTTGTCTTTTAATTCTATTCTTCTAAAAAATAATGATTATTTTTTATATACAAATTCACCTCCTCTATCTGAATGGAGTGCTTTGATAGTATTTCTTAATTATTTCTCTACTTAAAGTTTAAATTATTTAAAACAACTATTGCTTCTTATTTATACTTCATGAAGTATACCCACATTTCCCTAGTGTGATCATCAATAAATAATTAAAAATACTTATATCCTCCAATACTATTAACATTCATTAGACCACATAAATATGTATATATTAATTCTAATGGTTTTTGAGTCCTATGTTGATGAAGTTCAAAAGGAATTCTATGTTGTTTTCCTTCTAAACATTCTATACAAATAGTAGATTCTAGAGATAAATTTAGTATTCCTTCAACCACTTAAAATTTGAGCATTTCATTCAAAGAAGATACTTTGGTATGTCCTAAGTTTTTTGCCATAGATTTGAAGCCTTAACGAAAAAATTTGAATATGTAGTAATATCTAGAACAAATAGACTACTTTTATAGGAACCTAAAGCTATCATTTTCCCTTGTTTAAGAATATAACATTGTTTTCTTCCATTGGAAACTTTGAACTCTATAGTCATATTTTGATCCATTAGTTGAGAAACTAAGATAATATTAGTAGTCAATATTAGGACATATCAAACATTTTTTATTATATCTTTTCCATTTATTAGATTAACTAGAATATTTTCTATCCCCTTTACTTTATAAGTTTTACTATCTGCTACAACAACTAGTTTCTCATTTTTCTTTTGTACAGAATCAAACCAATGTATGTTTCCAACCATATATTGGTTGGCCTTTGAATCTATATACAAATGATACATGGCTTATGTCACCTTATTATTTTGAGTATGTGATAAAACTTGATAAAATATTATTAATTCTTAAGTTATGTAGAACCCCTTATATCTCCCTTAGAATATACTATGGTCTTGATAAAATGCTTAACTTATTTTAGGTTTTATTTTGAGTTGAATCTCTAATGTTTTGATGCCAATGTTCAAATTATATTTCCTTATTTATCCTATTGGTATTTGCACTTTTAATTTGATGATGTTCTCTAATTTTTAAGACTCTCTAGTTGGATTCATTTTGTCCCTTTAGTTTGTATGAGTGACAAGTATGAATAATAAATTCCAAATTCCAAGCAATTTGCTTCATTTATCCTTTAATTTTTAATGATTCATTTTTATAAATTCCAAGAATATGAAGTTTGATGTAGTACTCCTTATACCTCCATAATTTGGAAAATTAGAAAATGATAATATTTACAAAATAATAATGCTTTATTTTTTTTCAATATAAGAAACCTTATATCTCCTACTTTAATCATTTGTAAATATTATGATATTTGTATTTCAACTAATGCACTTTTGAAATATCACTTAAGGATTTAGACTCCTTGTTTTGATTTGCTTTCTAATTCATTAAGGTTGGTATTTTCTTATATTTCTGATGAAATAATAAATAAACTCAACCTTATATAATGCACCTTATAACTCCTTATACTTAAAGAAAGAAAATATTAAATCATGTAAAACTATACCTTCCTTGCAATGTGAAATGTGTGTGCTAATTGGCTTCTATTTTGACTCCTCTATCCAAGATTTGGGTATTGTATTTTCTAGTCTTAAATGTGTGATGTGCATTAAATGAGCTTTTTTTACTTGCGCACTAAGGACTGTATTGCCTTCTCTTTCAATGCTTTTGAACTCTACAAAAGCTAGGTATATGCAATTTTTTTTGAAAGGTTATTAATACCTTTATCCTCTTTTAAATGTATGACAAGTAGCACTTACATTACCTTTGAGCCTGAGACTTCTTGCTACATGGTGCAAGGAAGTTACGAACGTTATACAATGATGGCCTTGATAACGTAGACATTATACTAGGGCTTCAACCTATCATCATAGCCATTATTGAGTATCCTTTCTAAACTTGGGCAACTTGGGCTTCAACCTATCGTCATAGCAATTATTGAGTCTCCTTTCTAAACTTGGGCTTCAACCTATCATCATTCAAAGTCTTTTGATAGAGAAAGAGCAATGACGTGGACAATGTTTTATCTATTTTGTAGATTTTTCTTCCATCAATGTTTTGCTTTCTATTCCACGGGTCACCATTGGTGGACCTATAAAGTTTAGGTGGTCAAAAGTATGGCTTTCTAGGCCTTAAAAATATTCCAATGCTTTTAAGAAAGATAAATGATGAGATAAATCAAGCAAAATTTTAGCCTTTAAAAATATTAGGTTTGACCAAGCCCAACATTCCTCAAAATTTCTAAAAGTGCATTCTCTTATAGGCTTCCTAAGATTCAAACATGTGGTCTCATTTTCTTGAGTGCTTTGAAATTCAATGTCATTGATGCACGAGATTTAATTGTTCTTTAATCATGTGCATGTTAAAAATCTATAATCCCAATCAAAGCAATCACAATACTAATAATGTAGAAAAAATAAAAGATATTACATATAAAAATATGAAGATATTTATCAAAAATTCACAATTAGGGATGTATTAAAAGAGATTACACATAGATATGAATGTATTTATCAAAAACATAGTTAGGAATATATTATAAAATATGAGTTGTATATATAACTAATACATAGAGACACATACATCAGAAATTGTAGGAAGAGAGAAATAATATCTATTGCTAAATAGAGATGTAATGGTTTATACTTATGTAGTTAAGATGGGTCGGTGCCTAATTAATTGGAAGGTATACATTTTCCATCACCACCTAACTTTTATTGTATCGACTTTAATTTATAACTAACTAGCAAAATAAATTTATTTGTAACACCCCCATAAATTCATTTTGTATAATACCTATAAAACACCACAAAGGAATGGCTGGATGCATGAAAAAATAAAAAGATAGACTTTGGATCTCTGCTAGGGTTTGATGAGGAAAAACTACTCTTCTAGGGTTTGATGAAGAAAAACTGCTATGTGAGGATGGCAACAACTTTCGGAGGAGGTCTAAAAAATTGGATGAATGTCGTGATGGCATCGGGTCCAGCACAGAGAGTGCATGCTCGTGATATTTTTTCATCTAAAAATTACTTGAAGGAACAATATTTTCTAGTGCATGTCGAGAACCGCTTGTTAAATAACAATGGATGTTTGGAACGATGTGAAGCTAGGCCAGTTCTAGTGGTTCAACTAGACTCGATGGTGGAAGATGTGGAGTATCTAACCAAAAAAACCCTTATTGGTAAATTTTTGGGCATCCAAATTTCTCTTCCCTTTGTGGAGGCTTGGGTCAGGAAGACTTGGAATCCTGAAGGCGATGTGGAGGTGATGTTAAGTGCGAACAACTATTTTATGGTGGTTTTCTCTTGTATTGCAGATCATAACAAAGCAGAAGGGGGTCCTTATTTCTATAACCAAGTGGGACTCTTTATTAAACCCTGGAATGTGGGTTTCAACCCATCAGAGGAGCATCCATCGCAGGTTCCAGTATGGGTGCAGCTTCCATGGCTCTTATTGGAATTCTGGAGAGTTGATATCTTGCATAAGATTGCCCTTATGCTTGGGAAGCCAGTTGGACCGTCACAATAGACAATGGATAAAAAGGTAATCTTTGTTGTTTGTATTTTTTTTGAAATTAACTTAAATAATCCTATTCCATATTCTTTTGAAATACAATTTGGATCAACTACATGGGTTCAAAAACTTGACTATGAAACTCTTCCATTTTGTTGCTAGATTTACCATGAATATGACCACCTACAAAGAAAATGCCCTAAGTTTGTCTCGCCTGTGGCTTCAAATCTTGGGCCCTCTCGGTCTGGAAAATTTTTGGATAAATGAAAATCCCTAATAAAGGAAGGGGAATGGGATAAGGAAGGTTTTGTTCTGGTAAAAGCCCAAAATAGAGGATGAAGGGAAAACAAAGACCTTAAGGATAGCCATCCAGATGCTTTACTCAATCATTTTGAAATATTAGATGATCTTGATCAGTGCATGGAGATACTTAAAATGTCGCTACCTAATGCAAATATAACAAGGCCAAATCATATGTCACTTTCTTGACAAGAAACTTAAGGAATCAGATCTAGGGGGTTTAAATTAAGAATAAGGGGCTTTGGATCTGAGTATAGGGGACATGATTGGGTCAATCCCTATAAGGGAAACTATTTTGAAAAGTGGTACAAATTCAGTTATACCCTCTCCTACTTAGGCACTGATGTAGTCATCCTTGTACTGCAAAACTCCTACGGTGTTGGGATTACAACAAAAAATAATTAAAAAAAGTTTTTCGGATAAGAATATGAAGGTGGGTTGGAAGAAGGACCAGGATAAAATTAAGTTAATGGGGGATACTTTGGTGGAGTCAGGCTTGGTGAGAACATTGGACTCCCATTTTTATAACCCCTAAAAATGATTATCCTTTCATGGAATGTAAGGGGGTTGAATAACATCCCCAGACAAAAAGTTGTTCATGATTTGGTTCATGTGCATTCTTCGGATGTGGTGTTTATTCAAGAGACTAAATTGGCTATTGATAGTATGTTCAATATTACTCCCAAGTTGTGGAGAAGGGGGTAATGCCAATGTATTTGTGCATGTGGATATGTTGGTGGTGTCGCTTGTTTATGGGATCCGATTAAGATATCCCCTCTTACTTGGATTTCTAGCAGATGGTCTATTTCAATGGTCGAGAATGATAATGAATCTGGTGAAATCATCCTACTTACAAATGTGTATGATCCTATTGATTACAATGGTAAAGTAAATTTTTGGAAGCACATTTGCTTTGTGAGAAGTTTGGTTCCCCTGTACCCATGGATTTTTGCTGGAGACTTCAACTCTATCACTTGTCTAGAGGAGAAATGTGGTGGGGTGGACCGTATCAAGCCTTTTTCTTTTGTCTTCAGTGCTCATATCCAGGCCCTAAACTTAGTTTACATCAATACAGATAATGGGATATTTACTTGGCATAATAGAAGGTGTGGGAAAGCTTCTATATCAAGGAGACTGGATAGGTTTTTGATATCCAGTTATTGGGTGGGTAATAACAGAGGTGCTAGTTCTATGATTTTGGAGGGTAGGGGATATGATCATTGGCCTATCAAACTCTCTACTTTGGAGTTAGGGCTAAAAAATAATCCCTCCTTTAAGTTTCAACTTATGTGGCTTCGTGATCCTAAGCTTCATGATTTCATGCAAGGCTGGTGGACCACTGGCAAACCTCCTCATGGCACTGCTATGTATTCCTTTATGAAGTGACCAAAATTTGTAAAACATAAACTGAAGAGATGGAATAGACTGAATTTTGGGAACCTTTCCTTGGCTAAGTTGGTAGATCTTATAAGGATGGAAGAAACTTCAAGGAAAATTAGAGATCAGGGATTCACGAATGAGCTTCTTGTTGAGGAAACTGAGGCTGTGAAAGGCCTTGCTGAATGGGAACTAAGGGAAGAAATTTTTTGGAAACAAAAAGCTCGAGTGGATTGGCTTAAGGAAGGGGATAGGAACACAACCTTATTTTATAACTCAGTTAAGGCTCACCGTAATGGTAACCTGATTACGTCTCTTGTGAATTCTCAGGGTGCCCTGCTCTCTTCTTTTAGGTATATTTCAAAAGAGACTAAGAGGTATTCTCTCTTCAAGGAGGACTCCCTATCAGATGATGAGAATGAAAAGCTTATTCTAAACTGTATTCCAGTGATTATTTCTAGAGAGATGAATGAGCACTTGATGGGTCCAATTTCCCTTGAGGAGTTGGAAAATGTTGTATTCAAGATGAAAAATGAAAATCCCTAGGCCTAGATGGATTCTCAATTGAGTTTTATCAGGAGTTTTGGAATTTAATCAAATTTGATCTTTTGGAGGTGGTCCATGAGTCCCAAAAGAACAAAAAGATGCTAAGGGCCCTAAATGCTACCTTTTTGGTGCTTATACCCAAAAAAGAAGGAGAAAATTCTTTGGATATGTTCAGGCCTATTGCTTTCTGCAATGTTGTGTATAAGATCATCACAAAAATTTATTGTCGAGAGGCTAAAGATATGGTTGAGCAAAATCATCTCTTAGGAGCAAGGAGGGTTTGTTGTTGGTCGACAAATCTTGGATGGGGTTGTTATTGCTACATAAGCTATTCACTTGATGGAAACTTCTAAGGAGAAAACTATGTTCATTAAGTTGGACATGGCCAAAGCCTATGATCGGGTTAGATGGTCCTTTCTTCAAAAATTTCTTGCTACTTTTGGATTTGAGGAGGAATGGATTAGATGGGTGATGAGTTGTGTTTCTTCTTCCTCATTATTTGTTCTTGTTAATAATGATCCATCAGAGATGTTTGAGGCCTCAAGGGGATTGAGGCAAGGAGATCCTTTATATCCTTATTTTTTTATCATTATGGTGGAAGGGTTGGGAATATTGCTCAAGTCTCAAGTCATTCAGGGTCTCATTCAGGGGTGGAAGTGGGAAAGTAGTTTGCCACCTCTTTCCCACCTTCAATTTGTTGATGATACTACTTTGTTGGGATTTGCCACTATCAGGGAAGCTAGAAATATTAGACAGTATCTTGACATATATCTTGGTGCTTCTGGACGGTTTATTAATGAGGAGAAGTCTTCTATTTTATTCTTCAATACCCCTCCTCTTATTCAAGCCAATATTTATCGCATTCTAAGATTCCAGGTTGGTACTCCCCCCTTCATTTATCTTGGTATTCCAATTTCATCTCACCCTCTACCTAGATATTCTTGGCGGTCTATGCTTGATAATTTTAGAAGGAAGGTGAATCACTAGGATTTCAAATGGCTATCCACTATAGGTAGAGTGTTGATTTTAAAATCTATTGTTCAAGATTTACCCATTTATAGATGTTTTGTACAAATAGCTCCCTATCACTTCATCAAGGACATGGATGCTTTGTCAAGATAGTTTTTATGGTCTGGAAAACTTGATCAATCTAAATGGATTTTGGTTAGGTGGGATTCTATATGTAGGCAGGTGTAAAAGGGAGGCCTTGGGTTGCAATAGACAACTCTTTTTGCATAGGCTTTGGCTGAAAAACTTTATTCGAGATGGTGTACCTATCAAGATTAAATTTGGTCTAAAATATTATCTTGTAAATACTTGAGAGGTATTTCTAAGGCTGAGATCCCTAGAGTCATCTTGGTTGGGAAAGGTTTAGTTATCTAGGACACTATGAAAAGAGGAGCTAATTTAATCAAGCAGGGTTTGTTTTGGATTTGCAATAAGGGATCAAATGCTCTTTTTTGGGAGGATTCTTGGGATGGCCACCCTCCTATCTTGAATAAATATCCTAGGTTAAGTTACCTAAGCATTTTTTTCTTGGAATAAGGCTGCTCTCGTGTGGACTTTCAAAAAATCTAGTCTTTTGGAAATATGGAGATGTACAAGTGGAAATATCCGCAAGAATGGCCCAAGGGGGGACTAGCCAAGGAAATATAGGTGCTTGCTCTTATTCTTATGGGGAGTCCTTATTCTTCATTGAGGGGTAAAGATATTCTTTCTTGGAACCCTGATCCTAAGGGAATCTACTCAGTAGCCTATGGTTATCAGGTTCTTGATAAGTAAAAGTATGGGAGTCTTCCTGTCACTTGGTGGAAAAAGGTGTGGAACAAATTTGCCTAGCCAAAATGTAATTTCTTTCTATGGTTGGTATCTCATAATAAATGCCTCACTTGGGATAATGTGAGGAAGAGGGGATTTTAGGGTCCCTTTTTTTGTGTCCTTTGTAGTAAGAATGAGGATGACTCTTCTCATTTATTTTTCCAATGCTCCTTTACCAGAGACATTTGGCACCGTTTATGGAGGGCATGAAACCATCTATGTTTTCATGTGCTATCCCTAGTTGAGTTTTGGAGTAGTCTAGGCAGATATCCGACCAAGGCCCCCTTCCTTCGGGTGGCTTGGAATTTAGGCCCTTCTTGCATCATCTAGAAAATTTTGCTTGAATGGAACCGATGCATATTTTAGGGTAGTTATTTTGTTGTTCAATAGATCTGGCAAAGGATCCTATATATGGTTCAGGAAACCATCTATAGCAAATGTGATGTGGACCCTCTTTTGGATTCTATGGAGGAGAAGGTACAATAAGCACTTGGTATCTTTGGGGATGGTGTGAACTCTTCTATCCCTTGTAGGGTTCCTCAGCTCAGCAAGAAGGTTAGGAGAGATGGTAGGTGGAGGCCACCCCCTAGAGGAGTTTTAAAAATTAATATCGATGGATCATCCAGGGGTAATCCCGGACATGTCGGCATTGGCGGTGTTGGGAGAGATTATATTGGTGGTGTCAGTTTTTTCTTTTCCATTTATAAAGGTGTTCACTCCAAAAATTTTATGGAAGCTCTTGCAATTATTGAGGCCTTGCGGAGGGGGTTTTATCTTGGCTAGCATAGGATTATCTTCAAGTCTGACTATTAAATTATGGTTAATATTTTAAACAATAAAATGGTGGAGGAAGTTACTTGGCAGTTGGCCTCTGTAGCAATTCATATTATAAGAATGAGTGAAGAGTTTGAATTTATATCCTTTGTACACATTCCAATGGAATGGAATGTGGTTGCTGATTACCTAGCCAAAAGGGCTTCTGAGCTGTTGGATCCTTGGAGTATTGATAATTGGGAAAGTCTCCCATTTGGGGACTCTCAATTCCTATGGGATTTGATACACAAGGATGTACAAACTTAATTTGGTTTATTCTTGTTGTATTTTCTAGGTATCATTCTAATCTAGTGGTTTTAGCCTATTTGGTTGTATATTTGAGTCCTTATTGGAAGCTCAGTTGTACTCTGTAATCCAAATTTTTTATCAATAAATTTTTACCCCTTTATTTAAAAAAAAAAACACCACAAAGGAATATGGGTCTCACCCACCTCTTTAGAACATACAACTAATTAGCTACCTATTTATAATAAGGATTTTGTATAAATAAATAGTAACCATCAGTGTGGTCTCTCTCAACCATCTAACCTAGGACACACATAAAACATAATAGCCATCAACAATCACTTACAATGCAATGCTACTTTTGTATCTTATCTTGCTCTTTTGAGAACAAGACATCCTCCTTTAAAATCAATTCAACATTTCTTTCATTTTTCACCATTCTATCACATTCATCTATCTATAATCAATATATATTTTATCTTTGTGCCAAAAATAATTCTTAGAGTTATTTTTTCCACCATAAATCTCACATGGATGTAAATCCTAACATTGAGCTATCACATGTCCTGATCGTTCACAATGATTGGAACAAATTATTCTAGAAGTTGTATCCATATCATAGGTTTATCCTTTCACAAACTTGGTTTCCTTACTTTTAGTCTAATCAACGTAACCAAGGCCTTCATTTTTTGCTCTTATGTTAAGATCTATAGGTTTTCTTATGCCTTGCCCATTTTTTCCTAATCCTTTGCCATTATATTCCAATATTTTGATTACTTTGGAGTCAATATATTTGGTGTGCTTTTCAAAGCACCTAGTCTCTTTATCATCACTATACTATTTAAAAACATGGCCCTTTTCACAACCAACACAATGATGAGCATCCAATACTTTACCCTCTAATGATCATCTTCAATACTAACAACACCATCATGAACAATGTTTAAGTTGTTAGTATCACAATAAAAATATATCCTTTGGATAAGGTTGCTTATGTCACAACAATTGCTTGCCATAGTAGGCTTGACCTTCAACCTTTAATTTATTTCCTCTAGCATTTTACACTTCTCATTAAGCAAGTCAAAAGTGATTAATGTCTTGTATATTATCTTTAAGAAATCAAGAGAGAATGTAATACCATTATTAAAGTGGTCTTGACAAACATTAGGTTCTTTGAGGATCATTTGTAAGTTGCACAAATGCTGATAATTCTCCACCTTCACTTGCTGCTAGCAAATAAAGAACTTTATTTAGCTTTACACTCTTTTGAGCTTTGACTTGTTTTTTATTTTGTTTCCTTCTCTCATTTCCCATGATATAAATGCTTCTTCTTTTAACCTTGAAATTTGTCACCTCAATATAATAACAAGGGTGTTGGATACCTCTTATCATACATCCAAAATATAACACTTCTTTGAATCCTCAACACATTAATAAAGGATGTTAAGATACCACCAATCATACACCTCAAATCTATTTGAATTCTAAACACAATAATAAAAATATATTAGATATCCCAAATACAACATTGTTTAATTGTTTTATGTATATTTTTAACTAATTTTTTTGATTTATCACTTTAAAATCTTGTCTTTGAACCCATTATTACAAACTCATGGGCCTATTTCAAGACTGGTTGGTTCTCCTTGACTTCTCCCATCTTCCATGTTTGAAAGGAAAGCAAATATTCCAACATATTCCACTCAAATGAAGAAAATGGACCTAAAATTTATACCAATACAAATGGATTTGTTCATATTCAGTGATTTTCTTTATTGCTCATCTATTCACTATGCAGAGATAGAAATATCTATCTACTTAAATGGTCGGGTAAAACAATTTTTATTTTAATTAATGATTTTTTTTTTTAATTAATTGATTTTATCTTGTGATCATTTTTTTCCAATTTTTATTTTTAAAACTCATTATTTAAGGAAAGTGACAACTTAGTAAAATATTTCCAAGCCCCTCTTGTAATACATAGAATTCATTCTTGTTTGGAAAGCAACATATGGTTTTGTAACCCCTTATTGTAAAATTTTATTTATTTATTTATTTTTTAAAGGTAAATTTACGGCTTATACTTCGTTATAAATGGATTTTGATTAAAAAAAGCAAATGATCGCCTGAATGCACATCCATGTCCATTTGGTGCTATAGCTGTTATAATTAGTATGCTAGCCTTTTTTTTATGTCAATTTGGTGCTATAGCTGTTATAATTAGTATGTTAGCTGACAAAGTGAATGCTCATCCATGTCCATTAGGTACATTTTGGCTTTGGTCCCCTCATTTCATACGCATGACTGTACCTTTGATTGTTCCACTTTCCTCTGATACTTCTCAAATTGTTGTTCATTTTGTGATTTTGTGAGCATCTCTGGTTGTTTGTGTGCTCATATTTAGTGATTTTCTAGTCTATTCACTGTGTAGAGATGGAAATCAATGGCGGGTAGCACTTGAAGTCACTTTCAGCATTGGATGCCCATCCAATCCATTTTTTTTAATACCATGCTTTTTCTATTTTTTAGCATTATTTTTAACAGAGGAAGTGTTCCTTAGCAGTGGGTCTGTAAAATTCGAACCCACGATGATATTTTTGATAGAAATATTAATCATGTTTTCACATCTCCATCCAACTGTGCTTCGAATGTGTGCACTGTCGGACTATGCTCATAAAATTTGACGAAGTTGGGCATCCCGCCTAAATGTTTGATGTGACATTGCACATGTCAGTTGTCCATTTCCTCTTTATTTCCCATGTGCAAGATTAGGTGATTCATTAAATTCTTTCATGTGGTAGTTGGTGATTGGGTACTTAGCCCATGCTATATAAACCCTAGCTAGGATATCATTCGAGAAGTGCAACAAGAGAAGTCAGAGCGGGCAAGAGCAAAGTAGTCTTTTTTTGTAGTGCAGTTGATGAAAGTAGTTCAGTAAGTAGAGATGCTTATCTACCTTAAATTCGAGCATAAATATTGGTAGTCTTTAGCTTTCTTTGTTTTAATCCGACATTCACATTTGCAGATGAAAGTAAATCCTCATTCGAGTACTTTTATAACCCTTTTGCTTAAAAAATAGTATTCTACCTATTTTTTGGATATTCTGGAGGGTTTTTTAAATTTGTTTGCATCTCCATGTTTTTCTTGCTCCTTTGCACTCAATATTAGCATTGGTAATGTTTTAACACAACCCATTTTATTATCATTGAATACTTACCTTTGTTGACAACAATCATTGTCCTTCTATGGAAATCTGTCAATCGCACCCTGAAGGAGTGATATTGAAACTTCGGCTAAGTCTTGATGCTCATGTAACATTCGACGTTGTTATAGTTAGCCCCCTCCTCTCGATAGCGCAACACTTGGTGTATGAATCCAGGCATCATCGCAATTGTGCATGCCTTTGGATGGGATCTCCCTTAGCCATTTTTGGCTATGTCTAGTTGGGTATGCATAGCCCTACTATATAGCCTTGCACGTGCACAGCCCGACTATGTACTCTTCTCATGCATAGCCTGACTATGCAACCTTGCATGTGCATAGCCTTCTATGTGTGATAGTCAACATCATCTTGATGCCTGACTGTGCAATGACTCCCAACTGTGAAGTCTTGTGGCTGCACTGCCTGATGTCACATATTTCTCCTATGATATATACTATCATAGAAACTTATTTGTAACCTTTGATGGTTGAAAATTAAAATAAAAACTTCATATTGATATCAGAGTTGTAGTACCTTGATGCAAATAATGAAGTATAATGTCTTTTAGCATCAATAATTTGTTGCAGTTGTAGATATCATGCTTTAATTCTAAGAATTACGATTACTGGAGTATCTATATGAAGATCCTATTTGGATCTCAAGAGCTATGGGAGTTAGTCAAGAATGACTACCCAAATTTGGCAGATACAGTAGTACTGGCCGCCCTCTCCCAAGCAGACAAGGACCTGTTGAAGGAGTCTGAGTCCATGGGTGACTATTTCACCTGAATGAAAAACATTATCAACCAGATATGGTTGAATGGAGAAATCATGCAAATCCAAAGAATCATAGAGAAGATTCTTAGAAGTATACCTACCAAAATTTGACTCTGTCATGATTGTAATAGAGGAGTCGAGGGATCTGACAATCCTCTTGATAGATGAGCTCATGGTTTTGTTGTAGAAACATGAGTAGAGGTTGATCCATTCATATTAGACCTATCTAGAGCAGGCATTCAAGGCTCATGTCTCATTCCCAAATAGTGGTAGACAAGACTCCCACCAAGGTGCCTCAAGTTCTCAAGGAGGAAGAGGCAGAGGCAGGTGTGGGAAATGCAATAAGCAAAGTGGATGGTCAAACCCTAGTGAGGGAGAGACCAACTACAACTTCCATCAGCAAGGAGGAAGAGGTGGTGCAAAAAACTAGCAAGCTAGATCTGGTCAAAAAAAGGACATGTCAAAGTTCCAGTGCTACTATTACAAGAAATTCAACCATTACATCTCACAATGCAAAAAGAGGATGGCCAAGGAGAACCAATAGTAAGCTCATTACACGAACGAAACCATAAATATGGTAAGAGGGAATGTGCTACTAACTTACAACATTGATGAAGAGTGCCAAAAGAACATCTGGTATTTGGACAATGGGTACAACAATCACATGACAGGGAATAAGAAGATGTTCTCACAATTAGATGAAATAGTCTAGCCCGAGTTCAAGATGGGGAACAATAGCAAGGTTCCCATGATGGGGAAAGGAAAGATCCTCATCCACACTAGGCATGACAAACGAAAGCAGATCTGTGATGTCTACTATGTTCCTGGTCTGAAGTACAACCTACTGAGTGTTGGACAACTTGTGCAAAAGGGGCATACGATCCAATTTAAATATGGAGTATGCACCATCAAAGACAAATTTCATGGGCAGATTGCAACTATGTCCATGACAAAGAACAAAATGTTTCTACTATAGATTCAAAATGATTCCTTGATGTCTCTAAGTGTAGTCGTAAAAGATGCTACCTGGCTATGGCATCTCAAATTTGGTCACCTAAGTTTTAGTAGCCTGAATTTGCTACATAAGAAGCATATGGTGAAGGGTTTACCCCTGATAGAGTAGCAAAATCAAATTTGTGAGGGCTTCTTAGTCATCAAACAACACAAGGATTCTTTCCCTTTTGAGAAGTCTTAGAGATAATCACAACCATTGGAGTTGGTGCACTTAGACATCTATAGTCTGATGTAGATTAGCATGTTTACGAAAAATAAATACTTATTGATATTAATTAATGACTTTAGCCAAAATACCTGGTTTTATCAGTGAATATCAGATTAATACTCTCAAGATGAATGGTGGAGGTGAATACATCTCCAATGAATTCCATAACTTCTACAAGCAACATGGAATTCGAAGGTAGCTCACTGCTATATACACGCCATAGTAGAACAACATAGCTGAGAGGAAGAATCAGACCATCATGGAGATGGCATTCAACATGATGAAGGTGAAGGAATTGCCACACGAGTTCTAGGTAGAGGTTGTAACATGTGCAGTATACCTGCTGAACAAATGTCTCACTAAAATTATGAAGGACAAAATCCCTTAGGAGGCTTGTAGTGGTTAGAAGCCATGTGTGGCTCATTTGCATGTTTTTTGGGTGCATTGCATATGCACATGTTCCAGAAGAGAAGCGATAAAAATTAGATGATAGAGCAAATAAATGCATCTTCATAGGGTATAGTGAATAGACAAAGGCATATCGACTATACAACCCTATGATGAAGAATCTCATCATCGGTCGTGATGTGAAGTTCTTGGAAAATGAAGCTTGGAGCTAGAAATTGAAGACTGGCCAGTTAGAGCCAGCAATAGTTGAGTTTGTTGACCTGGAGGAGGGTAGTGTGCAGCCACCTATAGCCTCAAGTAATATTAGTGATGCCAGTAGTAGCACAACCTCACCATCTTGATTGCCTCCACTTGTAAGAATCCATAACTTGGTCACACCAACAAAGACAAGGAGCCTGCAAGACATTTACGAGGCAACTCATACTCATTAATATGAGGAATATTCTGACTTTACATTCTTTACTGAAGTTGATCCAATGGAGTTTGAAGATGTAAATCAGAATCAGAAGTGGGTGAAGGTGATGTATGAGGAGATTAAAGCTATTGAGAAGAATGATACATGGTAGTTGGTAGATCTTCTTGCAAGGAAGAATACCATTGGGTTTAAGTGGGTGTATAAGATGAATTTCAACACCCAAGGAGAAGTTGATAGGCATAAGGCCAGATTGGTGGTGAAGGGCTACAAGCAGAAGTAAGGCATTGATTACCATGAGGTATATGCACTTGTAGCCTGACTTGACACAGTGAGGATGATCCTGGCATTGGTAACCCAGAAGGGCTGGAGTGTTTTCCAGATGGATGTCAAGTCAACCTTTCTCAATGGTGTGTTGGAGGAGGAGATATACATAGTGTAGACACCAAAACAGCACCAATCCGATTATGTGACTACAAACACTAATCGCATTGACACACATAGCCCCAAGGGCAGCCCCTAGAGGTTAAACAATGGTCCTAACCACTCTCACAACAGTTTTGGAAGGTCAAAAATCAATTTGGCACCTTTAGGAACTTTGCTCAATATTCACCCTACCCAGGGACGAATTCAAACTGGGATTCGCCCCACCCAGGGATGAATATCAAGATTCGCTCCAGGGTGGGGCGAATTGTAGGTTTGACGGGCAAAAAGTCAAATCTTGACAAATGGCAGCTCAGATCCGCCACTTAATGCTTCCTTCATCGCATGGGAGTGTGGGTGAGAATTTTTGAGCGTTAGAGGTAGTTGCAAGGGTAGTCATGAAGTCCCTAATCAGGGAAGAATCTCCTTCCCCCTGGGAAGGCATGATTGCCAAGTGGCGCCTCTGCATGCCCAATTCAAAGAGACCTCCAGGTCTATAAATTGGTGAGTTTCCTCACCCCCAAAAAAGGAGAGAAGGAGCATTTTGAGCAACGAAGTGCTACCATTTTACTTCCCCATACACCCTTAGTTGATTTGTGCCTTTCACATCCGTGATCTCTTTTAGAGAGGAGGTCATTGGGTGACCATTGGAAGGACAAATCTTGAGCCCAAAACCTGACATTTGGCCACAATATACCACCCAATTTTTTGAAAACACTTTACAAGAGATTTTGGACCCATCCCAAGTGGATTGGTGTCGAAATCAGGCCCCAAATGGTGGGCGGCCTGCCCGGGTGCCCCCACACTGCTGCAGGTCTAATCGTCCCTTTTGGGAATGATTAGGAATTAGTGGTAGATTTTTCTTTCTATCATTTTCAATTTTGCATTTCATCTTATGCTTCTTAGATAGTTTGCAATTTTAATTTCATAACATTTTGAGCAAATCTTATCATGTTTTATCATTTTCTCGTCTTTACTAACTTGCAGAGGGCATCATCAAAATACTGGCGTTAGAGGCCAAATCGGGGAAATATGACCATCTGGGTCATCCCAAAATTCCCCCAATTAGCTAACCCCCACTTTTGCAGGAGATTTGGAGCTGTCCAGATGTGACATTTTGAGCGGTGCTATTTGGCATTTTGTTGTAGGTAAATTCGTCCCGCCTCAGAGCGAATTCAAATCGGTGAGGAATTTCTCGATTGTTATTTTTGCAATGCCTTCTTTGTGAGGTTTTCATGCCCTTGTCAAATTTTTAGATCATTTGGATATATTTTAGTCATATTTTTATTTATATCTTGCATGCACTAACCGAAGGCTTGGGGATTGCATGTTTCATCTCATCCGTAGGTGCTACTGACCATTTCTTGTTTCCTTGAGCATAGGATCTAGACATTAGAGGAGCATCAAGGAGTCAAGACTCATCAATGCAAGTGGCGGTGATGTTTTGGTCTGCCCACCTTACATGTGGGCACGCGAAAGAAGGAATGGCATCCATGGATGTAACAAGGAAACAAATTTAACGCTCCTCGCCCCTAAAATGGGAGGAGGTGAATTGTAACCAAATTCCAAAACATATCAATAAAAGAAAGGGCTATTTTTTGCATTGGCTTTTCATTTGCATTTCAATTCATTCATGCTTTTCCCATTTCATGCATTTTCAATTCGTAGGATTTAGCGTTAAGTTTAGTTTCGCTTTTGCATCGTGCTTGGAGCTCTTTCCCTTTTTGTTTTCGTATCCTCGTGATTTCAGTGGTGATCACGGTGGGACATTGTCCTCTATTCTTTTTAGATCAAAAATCTGATCAAAACTTGCCTTTTGCTTGCAGGTATCATTTTTTTTGAACGCGGGACTGTTGTTCGTTCCAGTCTATGGCGAATACAGAGCTGGAATTCGTCTCACCCAGGGACGAATGGGAATGCACCCCACCCTATGATGAATTTAGTTCTATTATTCGTCTCACCCTGAGATGAATAGCTCTCTATGCAATTTCAGGGCAGAAACTCAGAACTAGCAGATTTGGGTAGAGAAGAGGTAGGGATTCTGAACTTTTCCTGTCATTTTTTGTTTTTAGTTTTTCTGTTTTTAGGGTACTTGCTTGCTTAGGGAAAGTTTTCTTTTATTGCTTGCTTGTTCCCTTTTTGCAAAATAAAAATAACCCCACACATCACGTGGCAAATTAAACACCAAGGAGCTGGTCGTAAAACCCCAGCCCTTGATCAAGACCAACGATGGATTTCATCACCACCTTGGCTTGAATTTTTGCATCCATTGCCCCGATCGCTACTATTGCTAGACATAAATCCTGATGAAAGCTGACCGAGTGTAGCTAGGGTGATTCCCAACACATGAGGATAAGTCTTCTATGGTAGGTGTCATAAACAGGGTGATTCCCCTTTCGTACCGCCTATGTTCCACGTACCATCTACTCTCACGTACCTATAGTTTCCCTCACGTAAGGGCGGGTATATAGAGAGGTTGGTATATCGGCATGGAAATGGTATATCGAAGGGGTGACCATTTTTGGGAGTCATAAGAGCCATCATATTGCATTTAAACGTTCTTTACAAAAACCTTCAAAAAAACAAAACAAAAACAAAACAAAACACACTAAACCAGGTTTAGGACACACTTTTAATATTTAAATGAGATAATCATTGCTTTGTGTGTGTGTGCTCTTTTCTGTTTAGTGTAGCATAAAAATCATAAAAAGAGATAAAAACCTACATAGCTTGTAGAAAAACACCACCATGGTGTACACCCGTAGCCAAGCCCAATCAAGGGCGAAAGCTATGAAAAGTGTACAAGGGGGCACAAGTCGCCTCCACTATAGCCCCAGGGACTTGGTCATTCCACCTTGGTGGCCTGACCCACAAGGGAGTCCACATCGTTCCATTTTAGAATGGGACTATAGAGGCACCCCTTTGAGGGACACGCCCGTTCATCATAGCCCCTTTTAGGAGGAGTCCTTACACGTGGTGCTCAACATAGACAAGAAAGCTCCCTTAGAAGCTCGATATGAGTGGCCACCGTGCGATGAAGCGCTAGAGTGGCATAGGGTCCATGAGGAGAGGCCACATGATTATGGCATCCCTCCTTTGCCCCCCATCACTGTTAGAACCAATAGACAAAACCCAGAGTGCAAGGCTCTTCAAGCAGGGCGAGCCAACTCTGCCCACCCCTTTCACACATACGAAAGGGAGCATGAGGAAGACCATTACATTCCTCAAGAGTAATGTACAACGTGAGAGCCATGCACTTTCGCACCTGCTATATACCATGATCACCCACTGAGGCCAGAGCCTCGGGTAAATGCTGCCAACCTCGACAGAGGGAAGCAACCCATTGAGATCTCGAATCATCGCGATCGAGGTAAGTGCATAGGAGAGGCATCTAGGCCTCCTAGGCTCAATATGGCGGAACAAATTGACCTGGCAGTCGCAAGACATGCCACCCACCAAGCCCAGATCACGCGGCTTGAGCAAGACCAACATCAGCTAGAGCATCTATATCACCTTAGCAAAGAGTGCATTCGGCTCCAAATAGATGAGCTGCTCCATAACCTAGTGCCTGAGAGGGTTCCGACCCCTCGCACCCAAAGAGCGAAACCATATGAGAGGCGCAACCCCTTGGTGTGAGATAGGTCTCTGTGACCTTATCAAGTGTTGCCTTCGAGACCTCCTAGACCTGAGCGGGAGGCCACTCCCCGAAACAATGATGGGTACCCTCCATGGGGACCCACCCAGGGTCATAGGTCTCATCCAGAGACTCCTCAAGAAGCTTACGAGGAGTATGAACAAGAAGAAGAGCGGGCTGAAATGCCCTACCAAGGCGGAGGGGTTGCTATCCGGCCACCCCTCCATAGGCCTCAAGTCTCCCACAACCCACAACGGGAGCAAACTAAAGAGGAAAAGATTAAATATTTAGATGCATATAAAATGTTGCTAGAGCATTTGGAGTCTATGGAAACCAAAACTTTTGGGCCCCAAAAGCCCACGTTACGCCAACTCCGTAGTCATCCTGTGCATCCGTCAGTGCCAGCACCCCCTTACCCTGAACACTTCAAGCTGCCTCAGTTGGCAATCTTTAGAGGTGAGGAGGATGCCCAAGAGCATGTGACGAGATTCCTGAGCCAATGCTTTGGCATCCAGGACAATGATGCTTTGTTATTAAGAACATTTATAACCACGTTCGTAGGCCCTGCCTCGAATTGGTTTACTCAATTACCAAAGCACAACATTAACAACTTAGATCAGTTAGTGGATGCGTTCCTCGAACGCTTCACCTTCAACACCAAGAAGAAGGCATCACTAAGTGACTTAGCCAACCTCAGGAAGTATGAGGAAGAAACCATGGCGGCCTATGGGAATCGATGGAGGACTTTGCTTTCAAAGTTGCCCTACCTTCCCCCTATGTCCGACCTCACTCAAATGTTCTCAAAGAGCTATTTGAGATCGATCTCTATGCTATTATAGCTGCAGCAATATGCCACCTTAGAAGAAGCTCTGGCGCAA
Source organism: Wollemia nobilis (assembly GCA_028583015.1). NCBI lineage: Eukaryota > Viridiplantae > Streptophyta > Pinopsida > Araucariales > Araucariaceae > Wollemia > Wollemia nobilis. The sequence continues at coordinate 123,698 of JAQPPZ010016729.1, forward strand.
GCCAGGATCATTGAAGAGATCAAGATATAGGATGGCGAGATAGCCAAACCTAAGAAAAAAGAGTGGACTAAAAACACTAAAACCGGGACCATGCAACAGAAACCCGTTGTGGTCAATCAAGTTGCTATCAATGTCCCTAAGCCTGCACAAGCAACACAGCCTCAAAAGGCTAACTATCAGGTGGTGCCTCCTAGCAACTATGACAAAGAAAATCAGAGGCAAGAATAGAGTCAACAACGTCACCCTAGGCGACAATACACACCCTACACAGAGTCTAGGGACTCCCTGTTTGACCGCTTGTTAGTGGCAAATCTGATCAATCTGCTAGAGATTCAAACCATAGACCCCAATGCTCCCAAGCCTAAGGGGTACAGGGAGGACTTGTACTGTAGGTTCCATAGGCGGTAGGGACATGACCTAAATGCCTGCTGGAAGTTTAAGGGCTTGGTGCAAGACCTAATTGATAACAAGACACTAGCGGTGGATAATCTCGTGGCACCAAGAAATCAAAAGATGGAGGTCTTTAAATACCCCTTTCCTACTCATTCTCCACAAGAAAAGACCCTACAAGTTAATGAGGTCACACAGAACTGCCCCATGCAGGGGTATGTAGGGATGATCAGTATAGTGACTCAGAACAGGAGGTACCCGAGCACAAATGCTCCTGCGACAGCTACAGGAGAGGTGCCAACAATGTCACAACCACAATAACACCTTGCACAACCTCCTCCACCTAAGCTAGTGGCCACACTTTGGACCAAGCTCACTCAGAGTTTGAGGACCACCTCGGCTAGGCTCTCCATATACGAGCTCATACAACAATCAACGCCCCATCGAGAGGCTCTAATGGAGATATTGAAAGCCATCGAGTTGTAGCCCCATGAAACAAATTCTTTCAACAACTTCGTGGGACATGTCAAACGATGCACTAAGCCAATCATCACATTTTGAGAAGACGAAGTGAAATCAGTGGTTGATGACATGGCGGATCCACCCCTACACGTTATCGCACGGGTCAACGGGATCCCATATAAGAGGGTGTTGATAGACACTGGCTCGTCCAGTAATATCATCACAACCATGGCCCTAAAACATCTGAAGTTGCCCGCATCTCACATCACAGCTTCCACCTACACCCTACGAGCATTCAATGATGCAATATGCTCGACAGTTGGCACAATTGTCCTACCCATCCAGGTGGGGCAAAAGACTATACCTACATTGTGCCATATTTTGGAAGGTGAGATGGCCTACAACATCTTGCTAGGTCGGCCATGGATCAGGGACATGAAGTGTGTCCCTTCGATAGCTCACCAGTGCTTAAAGTATACATTTGAAGGGGAGGTGCATGTAGTCCCGATGGACTTAGAACCCTTCAAGTATTGTAATGCGGTGCAATTGATGCCACAATCGACCCTTCCATCAATGCATTTGGATTTCCAATTGAATCCATCTAAATAGGGTCTGATTCCGTAGGCATCCCCATTAGCAAGTTCTTCAAAACCCCAGCTGGGTCCATCTTCATCGTCTGGTCCTCCACCAACGATACCACCTATGGGGGCCAAATAGAAGGACAAAGGGAAGAAACCCCTGGAAGAGGCAAAACCTTTGGAAGAGACACTACCATCAGTATCAACTATCTCTACTGAGGAGATGCCTAGCCGGATGGAAGTCGAGGCTCCTAGTTCACCCGACATGGAGTGGACTCAGGGAGAACTTCCATTCCCTCCCCCTCAACCACCAACGATCATCGTTGAAATGGCCAATACGGGCCTGGGGGAGTATCTAGTGTGGAATATTGTAGCAACACCCGCACTGGAGTCCATGCAGGACATGGGGAGACCTCGCCTCCCCATTGGCACTATTGTTCCCCTAGGCTACCCACCGAACCAAACAAACTTTGTGTATGGGGGCCTTGATCATGGCGTTGCACCATGCATGCAAGAGGACGAAGATACGTGGAAAGAACACGTATCCTTGTGTGTATGTTGTGTCTAAGGAGAATCCATTGCGATACATGATGAGCCTACTTATGCATAATAGTCGCACGACAAATGGATCATGTTGTTGACGGAATTTGACATAGAGTTTGTTGGACAAAAATCCATAAAAGGTATGTCATAGCGATCAACTAGCAGAGGCTCCTCTCGAAGATGATCACCTTTGGTCATAGAACTACCTGATGATGGGGTCTTCCATGTCTCAGAATCGCCAGATTTTGATGAGCCTGAGTCACAAGTCGACATAACCCTATTTTTTGATGGTTCTAAATGTGAGCAAGGTGGTGGCACGGGAATAGTATTCTTCACATCGCAAGGGGATCCAATGCCTCTATCGCTTAAATTAAACTTCCTGTGCACCAACAATAATGTAGAGTATGAAGCCTTGCTCATAGGTCTTCATACATCAATCACCATGAACATCAAACGATTGAACATCTTTGGTGATTCATTGTTAATTTTCAACCAAGTCAAAGGGGTATTCCAATGTAAATGCCAGTTCCACAGAGCCTACAAAGCCCTTGTGGACAAATTCCTGGCAAAACTTGAATGGTATGACATCGAGGCACTCCCTCGGTCATCGAATCATTTTGTGGACACTATGGCCTCCTTGGGGTCACTAATCCCGTAAGACATTTCTGGTGATATGACAACCATTCAAGTCAAAACACTATCACAATCTATGATGGAGCGTGCAAGCTCTGATTTGACGCCAGGAATCCACTTGATCCAGATTGAACCATCCTCGGATAAGTTCTCTCGAATCCATGATCATTTGAATCATGCCAACTGGGGGTCCTTGTTCTCCCCTACTCCCCTTAATAGCAACACAACGCTATTCTTACAAGTTCTTTCCCGCTTAGCGTTTGCTAGGGATGAACTTCAAGAGGGATTGGTTGTTCATACCATCGAGGTTTCTGATCAGCAGGATTGGTATTCACCCATAAGGGACTACCTCAAGTTAGGTAATCTCCCACTTGGATTGACGCATGCCACAAAATGAGCATTCAAGTAGAAAGTGGCTAAGTATGTCTTGTTAGGAGACATTTTGTACCATCGTAGCTATGAAGGAATCCTCCTTCATTGCTTGGACCAGCAAGAGTCCACTTGGGCAATCGCCCAAGCGCACGATGGTACGTGCGGTGGCCACTTCAGTGGTATGGCCATCGCAAAGCGCATTCTCCACATGGGCTATTATTGGCCATCTTTAGAGCGAGATTGTTGTGCATATGTAAGGAAGTGCGTGAAATGTCAACACCATGCTAATTTGACACATGTACCTTCCTAGGCCTTGCAGCCGATCCAATCGGCTTGGCCATTTTTGTAGTGGGGCTTAGATCTAATCGAAAAGATCTCCCCTACATCGTCAGGTCATCACACGTTTATCATAACGGCCACGAGTACTTCACCAAGTGGGTGGAAGCAATTTCGCTTACCTCTACGACTGGACCTCGCATTGTGGAGTTCATTTTACATAACATCATATGTCATTTTGGTATTCCATCCAAGATAATTTTGGATAATGGGACGTCATTCAAGAACAAAGACGTGCGTGCTTTGACCACAAAGTACAAAATTTAGCACAATTTTTTGACACCCTATTATCCATAGGCAAATGGGCAAGCAGAGGCGTCAAACAAAATGCTAGTTGCCATCCTCAAAAATATAGTCATAGAAAGTCATAAGGATTGGCACATTCAAATCCCACTTGCCCTGTGGGCTTATCGCACTAGCATTCGGACACCCACTGGGGCAACTCCATTTTTGCTCGTGTATGGCTTCGAGGTAGTCATGCCTCTCGAGTTGGAAATTCCTTCCCTGCGCATATCAATGCAAGAGTTCATCGATGATGACACTACATGGTAGGCCTGGTTAGACCAGCTTACATTTCTTGATGAACGACGCGTTAATGCTCTCGAGCATTTACGTATCTATCAAGAGCGACTTAAGAAAGCATACAACATGAAAGTTCACCTGAGGGATTTTTAGGTTGGTGACTTGGTCTTAAAAGAGAACCAACAGAACTCTAGTTTGCCGTCCCATCTAAGGGACAAGTTCATGGAAAACTGGTTAGGTCCCTATGTAATTGATAGTAAAATAGGACCTGGAACATACCGGCTAGCCTCTCTTGATGGAATCAAGGAACTAGAACCCTTGAACATCAGTCATTTGAGGCCATTCCATATCTAAAAGAGCCATAGCCCAAACAAAATGCTCCAAGGATTCCCACAATCGCTTGGTTAATCCCAAAATGCTCCAAGGATTCCCATAATCGCTTGGTCAACCCAAAATGCCCCAAGGATTCCTACAATCGCTTGGTCATCCCCAAAATGCCCAAAGGTACCCATACCCCTTGGTCAAACCAAAAGCTCCAAGGGTTCCCACAATCGCTTGGTCAAAAATAAGAAAATTCAAAAACAATAAAATCATCAAAAATAACAAAAATTTGCATCTCATTTCCATGCATACTCACAATCATCACAACAATAAAGAGCTCTTTTTGCATCTCATCTTCATATTCACAAAAATCAATCCATCAAAAACACAAAAATATATAGCTGCATTAAGCATCACATCCATACATTACATATTTGTGGTCATAAAGGTCAAGGCACCATAGACTGTAATTACTTGGCAAAACCATCATTTTCCACATTTTTCCACTTTATCAATAATTCATCACAAATAAATGCCATTCACATCATTTTACCATATCATAGTCGGTTGTCTTCTAATGTATCAAGAGTTTTCATCCTTCAGTCGTCATTAGCTTTCTAGCCACGTACTGTACCAAGTCAACAGATTTTACAAAGGTAGAGTTCTACTTGGATCACACCTTGTTACGTAGCATCCCAACACAAATTAAAACACATAAAAATTCCCAAGTTGTGTGAACGAAAGATGAAACACCGCAAAGCAATCCAGGTCACCATAAGTGAAATGGTTATCTTGCTCATCCCCCTGTGCGAATGACCCCAAGAATGCTGAGAGTTGGCAAAAGGACAAGCATCTTCCCTACCCAATTCCCCAAGAATCCCAAGTTCTCAAAAGTTGCAAACATCAAAAATTTTGCAAAAAGTCAAAACTCCAAAAAATTTGACATCACCACCAAAGTGCATACATCAAAAGGCACATACAATAGTGATTCTCATCACTCGAAATTCAAATCCCTTGCTCAAAAGAAAAAATTATAAAAAAAATAAAAATAAACAGTGATTTTTATCACTACAAAAGAGCAAGTATCCCAATACAATTGAAGAAAAGAAGGGAGTCGAACTTGAATCCCTGGAACTCTCAAAGATTCAGAAGGTCATGAGGTAAACCTTAGCATCTGGTTTGGTGGATAGTCTATCGGTCATCGATGGTAAACCTCCCGCATGATGATATATCTATCACATTAACTCGTGTACGGATCAATGTTTGCATGTGGATGAGCTAGCTTATGGTATCCTAGATAGCACCGTAGATTAATCCGACTAAATACAACAAAGGATTTAGTGGAGCTAATTAGGTGATCCTCGATACGAGTTTGGTTGATAGCCTATCTGGCACTGGCGGTATCCTGACAAATACCATAGAAATGAACTCAATTGCACACACAAGGATGTGAAATAACTTGGTCAAAGACAAGTCCGATTCATACCTTGTTCAAAAGTCTTGTAAGATAAAGTACAGTCATGGCTAGTTAGTTAAAAACGTCTGAGTCTCAGAAAACCTTAACTACATTCTAAACCAACTGTGCTATCTTTCATCCTCGCATTACCATCAAAAAATACAAAAATAACATGTATACATGAAAAGTCATTTACCACAACAATCACCTAGGACAAAAAGCCATAAAGTTCTAAACAGTCTATGGTGCCCTCGCCAAACAACACAAATTCAATTCATCCATTCCATTTTGCATATCACATATAAATAAAAAACATTTGCATTCATCATAACATATGCATCCATCAATATAAATTAACATGCATAAATCCATATTCATCAATCATCATGCATAACATCAAATCATCACACGCGCATAAATAAAATAAAGTCATCTGTATATATATCATCAAAAAAACCTGCAGGCTACAATAAACCGGTCCTATGACCCCGCAACAAAATCCAAAAACTCAAAAATCCCTAAAGCCTAAGGCGTCGGCCACCATGATCACGTAGGATCGGTGCGACGGGAACTACCCCCCATGGTGTGGGTCCTATGGGACCCCTCTAGCCCCTCGCATCACGCCTACTACCCCCTCCCTCATCCAATCACCTGCGAGGAGATGATGTTGACTGCTCAGTATCACTGCCCCTCATCCGATGCAAAGAGCCACCTCTAGAGGGCTTAGGTACCCACCCCCCACTGACGGTACATCACTACTACATCGTCACACTATGCCAGCTACGTTCATAGGAGGTCTCTCTCCTGTGCAACGTCGATATCCCCCTCCTATCGATGATGCATAGCCCATGTGTTCTCTTGCTCCGCTAGCTGGGCCTCCAAGAGATCCCTCTCTTGTAGAGCCTCCCCTAGCTCCTCATCCTATCTTTTCATCCTCTGCCACTGCCTGGTGCATAGGCAAATCCGATACTGTAGCTTGCTCTAATTCCCACTACTCTAGGGCATCATGCATCTCCGACTGATTTGAAGCACCATAATTTGCACCCCTCTCAAACCACCATAGAACTAAGATCCTACCAATCTGATAGTCAACCTCTACCCTCTCCACCAGACCATCCACCCCCAAATCCTCCCCATGTTCAAGGCAGCGTGTCAGCACTGTTGTCCGCTGATCCCACGGTGTCATCCTGATCGACAGTCCGTCTATTGGAATTCGAAGAATATGATAGACATCCTCCAAAGTAACTGTCATCTCCCCTGTTGGGATATGGAAATTATTAGTTTGGGGATCCCACAAGTTGATCAAGGCCATCAGGTAGGCCCGATCCCCAATCACTAGCTCCAATCGAGTCACCTACTTGAGCCCAAGGGCGTCAAGCCACTCCCAGTTAGCCACAGCTAGCGCCTCCTGCACTTCAGCAAAAATAGTAGGCACATGATACCGGATATTCACAACCTGCAAAAGAAAACAAAATAAAACACATTAAAAAAAAACAAAGTTTATAGCTACAAACAGTATAAACAAATTACAAAATTAATTTGTCAACCTAGGGTTTTACACTCTCAAATTGATAAATTAAAACAAAACAAAAAAAAATCATCAAAACCTACAAACTTAGTTTGCCAATCTAGGGTTTTAAAACAATAAGTTTTAAGCTAAATTTTACCCTAAGTTTTTAAACTCAGTTTTGATCTTTGTTTAACTAGGGTTAGCCTACGTTTTTAGCTAAGTTTCGATTTTTGTTAGCCCAGGGTTTCTGTTAGTTTACAAAAATGAACACAAAAAAACATGGTTTCCCCTAGGATTTCAACCTACATTTTAATGAAGCCATACCAAAACAAATAAACACATTCATTTCATTAAGGTTTTTTATTTTTACATTTGAAAAACAAAATACAAAAAAAAGAAGCAAAAAACAACTTGCGGTTTTCAAATTGCAACACAATAATGAGGGAAGGCACTCATTGGTATCGCTTCAGCTCCGCTGCTCGATCCAGTGTGTGAAATCATGGTCACAGGAAAAATTTGGTAGTGCTTCGCTTTGCAGAATTAACCTCCTCCTCCTCCTCAGAGCTCCAAATCGCTAGGAAAAACAAGTGCAAATGAGTCCAAAACCTAGTTTTGGCATTTAAATAGGCTTTTTGAGCCTGTATTCGCCCCCCCTAGGATGAGCACTCTGGTTAGCACTCGTCCCTCCCTAGGACGAATACTAAATAGGAATTTGTCCCACCCCAGGATGAATACAAAGCAAAATTTTCAAAAACAACAAAAACTGCACAAAATGCACCAAAAACAAGCCCTAAAAGTGTCCGATAAGAGTGCTTTTGCACTTGAAATTTTGGGCATGCAAAATATATGTCGTGGTCAAACATACTCACTATCCTACTCCCTAAGAAGTCTACCATAGCCGGACCACTCCACGGGAAGATAGATCTTCGAGAATTTCTTCCCCAAACGGTGTCACCAAAACGGGTCAAAACCCAACCAAAAATAGCAATACCATTGCTGAATGAAGGCTCATTTGTGCCTGACATTCTTGGCATCCAAAATAGACATTGGGGTTACAAATTATCACCATCATACTCCCTAAAAATGCCACCATGGCCATACCACTCCACGAGAAGACGAATTTTTGCAAATTTCAGCCCCGACAAGCATCACCAAAAGGGTTAACACCCACCAAAAATAGGTCTAAATGTCGAGAAACTACACACCCGTTCAACAATAAACATCTGAAGGCACCCTTACTTAAGTCATCTTGGGTCAAGCGACTCGTCACTTTTCTCATGGTCATTCCCTCATCGATTCGTCACTTGAGGGGGTAGTCACACTTAGTCACCAATCAACAAATACACACCCAATCATGGGAATGGAACACATTCAAAGGATCATTGACAAAGACAATCACACTCCTACTTGGGGTAGTAAATAAGCAATAATCATAAGCTGATCAATCTCTTGGCATTCGTGAATCATGAACTCAAGGTTCTCATAGATAAAAGGTTGCGCCCTTTGCCTATTCATGACTGATCAAAGTCCAAGCTCAAGTAAAACCTCATCGAAAAAGGTTAACACTTGAATTGAGTTCCTTCGCTCGTCAGAAGTAAGGATTCAAGAATGCATGCCCTTTCCATACTTGGGGAATCAAAAGTTGGTTAGGTTACTAAGAAACCCTAATCATTAGTGCTTTGGTTATCTATTTTTGCTCGACGTTGTGCCTTGCACAGTGCATCCCAAAAAGGGGCATCTGTAGACACAAAAATAGCACCAATCTGATTATGTGATTGCAAACACTGATCGCATTGACACACACAGCCCCAAGGGCAGCCCCTAGAGGTCAAACAGTGGTCCTAACCACTCTCACATCATTTTTGGAAGGTCAAAAATCAATTTGGCACCTTCAGGCACTTTGCTCAATATTCACCCTACCCAAGGACGAATTTAAACTGGGATTCGCCTCATCCAGGGATGAATATCAGTATTCGCTCCAGGGTGGGGTGAATTGCAGGTTTGACAGGCAAAAAGTCAAATCTTGACAAATGCAAGCTCAGATCCGCCACTTAATGCTTCCTTCATCGCATGGGAGTGTGGGTGAGCATTTTTGAGTGTTAAGAGGTACTTGCAAGGGCAGTCATGAGGTCCCTAATCAGGGAAGAATCTCCTTCCCCTTGGGAAGGCATGATTTCCAAGTGGCGCCTCTGCATGCCCAATTCAAGAGACCTCCAGGTCTATAAATTGGTGAGTTTCCTCACCCCAAAAAAAGGAAAAAAATAGCATTTTAAGCAATGAAGTGCTGCCATTTTACTTCCCCATACACCCTTAGTTGATTTGTGCCTTTCACACCCGTGATCTCTTTTAGAGAGGAGGTCATTGGGTGACCATTGGAAGGATGAATCTTGAGCCCAAAACCTGACATTTGACCACAATATACCACCCAATTTTTTGACAACACTTTACAAGATATTTTGGATCCATCCCAAGTGGATTGGTGCTGAAATCAGGCCCCAAACGATGGGCAGCCTGCCTGGGTACCCCCGCACTACTACAGGTCTAATCGTCCCTTTTGGGAATGATTAGGAATCAATGGCAGATTGTTATTTCTATAATTTTCATTTTGCATTTCATCTTATGTTGCTTAGATAGTTTGCAATTTCAATTTTGTAACGTTTTGAGAAAATCTTACCATGTTTTGTCATTTTCTCATCTTTACTAACTTGTGGAGGGCACCATAAAAATTTGGGTGTTAGAGGCCAAATCAGGGAAATCTGACCATCTGGGTCGTCCCAAAATGCCCCCAATTAGCTAACCCCAACTTTTTTAGGAGATCTGGAGCTGTCCAGATGTGAAATTTTGAGCGGTGCTATCTGGCATTTTGTTGTAGGTAAATTCGTCTCGCCCCAGAGTGAATTCAAATCGATGAGGAATTTCTTGACTTTTCTTTTTGCAATGCCTTCCTAGTGATGTTTTCATGCCCCTATCAAGTTTTTAGATTATTTGGATACATGTTAGTCATCATTTTATTTATATCTTGCATGCATTAACCGAAGGCTTGGGGATTGCATGTTTCATCTCATCCACAGGTGCTACTGACCATTTCTTGTTTCCTTAAGGATCTAGACGTTAGAGGAGCAGCAAGGAGTCAAGACTCATCAACGCAAGTGGCAACGATGTTTTGGTCCGCCCATATTACATGTGGGCATGCGGAAGAAGGAATGGCATCCATGGATGCAATAAGGAAACAAATTTAACGCTCCTCGCCCCTAAAAGGGGAGGAGGTAAATTGTAATCAAATTTCAAAACATATCAATAAAATAAAGGGCTATTTTCTACATTGGATTTTCGTTTTTGTTTCAATTCGTTCATGCTTTTCCCATTTCATGCATTTTCAATTCATAGGATTTAGCGTTAAGTTTAGTTTTTCTTTTGCATCGTGCTTGGAGTTCTTTCCATTTTTTTTTCGTATCCTCGTGCTTTCACATAGACTGACCACCAGGTTACGAGATTGAAGGCCAAGAGGGCAAAGTCTTGAAGCTAAAGAAGACCCTGTATGGTTTGAAGCAGGCACCCTAGGATTGGTACAACTAGATTGATAGTTATTTTTAGGAGAATGGGTTTGTAAAATGCCCATATGAGCACACCTTGTACATGAAGACAAATGATGCAGGAGAGCTCATAATCATCTACCTATATGTGGACGATCTGATTTACACTGACAACAACACAACACTATTTGACCAGTTTAAAACAACCATGAAGAAGGAGTTCGAGATGACATACTTAGGGCTGATGAAGTATTTTCTCGGTATCGAATTTGCCCAATCGGTAGATGTTATCTTTATTTCTCAGGGTAAGTATGTGAAGGATGTACTGAAGTGATTTAAGATGGAGGACTACAAACCTGCCATCATACTTGTTGCCATAGGTTTGAAGTTGATCAATTTGGATTTAAGTAGGAACATTGATCCAACTTTGTTCACGCAGCTAGTTGGTAGTCTGATGTATTTGATTGTAACTCAGCCAGATCTCATGTTGGGAGTTAGCTTGATTAGTCGATTTATGGAGACTTTGAAGGACACACACTGCCAAGCAAGCAAGAATATCCTATGCTATGTCAACGAGATGTGGAACCATGGACTATTTTATGCCAAATAGGACCAGTTAAATTCGGTGGGCTTCACAGATAGTGACTGGACTGGCAACATCGATGATCAGAAGAGCACCTTTGGGTATGCTTTCCATCTTGGATTAGGGGCAGTCTCATGGGCATCTAAGAAGCAACCAATCATTGCATTGTCTACTATTGAAGTAGAGTATGTCATCGCCATGTCAATCGCATGCCAGGTAATTTGACTGCAAAGAGTTCTAGATGAACTAAACCTTCCTTCGATGAGTGTGATAACAGTATTTTGTGATAACAATTCTACCATAGAACTATCAAAATATCCAATATTCCATGGTTGGATGAAGCACATTGACATCCATTATCACTTCATTAGAGAGTTGGTGAATTTCGATGAAATTCAGCTGTAGTTCTACACATCAAAGGAGTAGTTTGCAGATATTTTCATGAAGCCTTTGAAGGAGGAAGACTTCAATAGATTGTGAGAGTAGCTTGGAGTCAAAGTGCTCATGAAATCAAGTTTAAAGGAGGGTGTTAGAAATATTAATCCTATTTTCATATCTCCTCCCAACTGCGCTTTGAATGTGTGCAATGTCAGACCATGCTCGTCAAATTCGATGAAGTTGGGCATCCCACCTAAATTTTTTATGTGACAACACACATGTCAGTTGTCTAATCACTATTTATTTTTCATAAAAATATTGATATTTAGGATGTTGAGCACGTTCATATTGAAATATGGGCTATAAAGGTATTCATATTGCATTGCTCATGACAGCTAGGGTGGCGGTGGTCATATTTTCAATTTTTGCCAATGCAGATTCCTTTATTAATCAGATCGACACAGATCTCCAAGGAATTTGACTTCCAGATGACCTAAAGTGCATAGTGAGAGATGACTACGATCAGTTCATGGTGAATTACAACCACAAGAAGCCAGATTCAAAGCCAAAAAACTCCTCCTCCATCCGAGTCTAGTTTTTCCATCATGACTAAAAGGAGTAGAACCACAAAAAAAGTAGGAAGACCCTCTTCCTTCATGTCTCTCGATCAGGATCGATCATGGGTCCATACCTACCAACCTGCCCCACTCCAGCATGGCCCCAAATATGGAGTCGTCATGCTTGTCCACTAGTACCTCCACTACTTTGTACTTGAATCGATGCCACGAAAATTCCAGCTCACCCTAGACATGAGAAGCAACCTCAACTAGGTGCAGTGCCTACCCTTCCAGGACTGATTTGAATTTGATGGTTGATAGGGTACTTACGAATATATTGGAATACAATATTATATTATATTAAATAGTGATTCACAGGGAAAACACATAACTTAATATTATAATAGTGGGTCTTCTTATAATATTAACAATGGGGTCTTAAGGGAACACACATAACTTAATATTATAATAGTGGGTCTTCTTAAATTTTATGGTTGATAGGGTACTTACAAATAGATTGGGATACACTATTATATTAGATTAAATAAATATTGGTAGAGAATAGATAGATATATAGATATATAGATAGATATTAAAATATTAGTTAAATCTATCTATCTATTTATCTATCTATGTATCTATCTATTAAAACATCAGTTAGATAGATAGATAGATTTAACTGATGTTTTAATAGATAGATAGATAGATTTAATTGATTTTTTAAATTAATACCAATTTTCATATTTCTTTAATTTTTCATAAATTTTGTTGGATTGAATGGGTTTAATATGTACTTTTTTACAATATTTTGTATGAAATTGTAATGTGAAGATGTAAAATCATTTATATTTTTTACAAGAATAAGGAGTTGTATTTAATTTAGGTTTTCGAGTTGGTTGTGGGATCTGAGTGGTTTATGAGCCTCAACACTTGCCAAAATCTTTACCAATGGGATAGCAATATTAAAGGTGGAAACCCTAGACACTTTAAATCAATATTATCATGTTATGAGAAGACTTCTAGACAGTTGGTAAATACTACAAAATCTAGGATTTTTCATTAATACTGCCCTAGATTTATAGCAAATTATTGTGAATATTTTAAGGTTTAAAATTAAAAAAATTCCATCAACCTACTTAGGTATTTCTTTGTCTAATAAATAAAATAAAAAGGATCTTTGGATCTATTTTTTGTATAGAATGAAATCTTGCTTGGCAAGTTGGAAAGGTAAGTTCTTAACCATGGTAGGAAGGCTACAACTCATAAAGACTACATTGCAATCCATTTTTATTTATATGATGTCACTTTCAAGACTATAACATGTATTGCAACAGAAATTGATAAAATTTTAAGAGATTTTCTATGGAAAGGTTGTGAGGAAAATTTTATGTTTCCTCTTTCTAATTGGGGTAGGGTTTGCAAAGGAAAGAATATTAGAAAAGACTTATGAAATTGTAGACTTATAAATTTGGTATTAGAAGGAAATATTGGATGGAGATTATTCAAAGACCAAGAAAAAAATTGGACAAAAATATTAATTAAAAAATATATAGGTTATCTTGATGCGATGAAATTATTTATAAAAAGAACTCTACACAAAATATCGTTAACATGGAACTTCATATCAAATAGTTTACAATTGATAAATAAATATATGGAACTTCATATCAAAGAGTTTACAATTGATAAAGAAACATATTAGATGGTTAGTCAATGAGGGGAATTATACAAATTTTTGGTTTGATGCTTGGTTGAAGCCTTATCATATTATATCTGATTCAAAATGGTAACCATTAGCTCAAGCATACCTAGCATGTAAAGGTCCAAAGGTGAGAGACTATATTATTATGAGAAAAAACTCCAAATCATGGATTTCTTTTAGTAACCTATTTGAAGGAGAGAAACGTAAACAAATTGTAGATGAACTTCAAAATATGCTTCAAGAGTTTAATTTATCGATTTTTATATGAAAGGATGAGTTGGTTTGAAATTTATCAAAGGATGGTGGATACTCGATCAAGTTGGGATATGAGGATTTAGAACAATCAAAATTTCCTTCTCCCAAAGATTTTTCTTGGAAGAACATTTGATCATTAGAGACTCTCTCTAAGGCCTCAATATTTCTTTGGTTAGCAGTTGAAAGTAAGATTCTTATAGAGAGTCTACAAAGAAGAGGATATTATGGACCCTACAAATATGCCTTGTTTGAGAAGGATTTAAAAATATTTTACCACTTACTTCTTCATTATCTATTTTCTCACACCATTTGGAGTTATTTTAAAAAAAATATGAAATGATATTGGGTAGCTCCATCAAAATTAAAAAAGTTGATAAAATGTTGGATTAATTATTTCAAAGCTAAAGCATTATGTGTTCCTTGGAGGATTGGACCTGCCATTATTTGTTGGAATTTATGGCTTAAAAGGAATAACAAAATTTTCAAAAATAAATTTCAAAATCATACCGAAGTTTGGAACCATATTATTGTTCTCCTTCTCAAAATTGTTTAAAATAAATCTCAAAATCATACATAAGTTTGGAATCATATTATTGCCTCTCTTACAAAATGTCTACAAATATGGTGCCCATCATGAGAAGTCTCAACTGCATAAAAGATGTTCTAATAACTTAGCTACATGATTTGAACATATATGGAAGAGTCATTTGTGACAATGGAATTAAAACAAATGATCTACTTCGATCTATGGTAAAATAAAAATGTTCAAAAATTGGGTTTATTAAAATTAATTTTGATGGTGCTTTTAAAGGAAATCCAAGAAAAGCTGGTGGAGGTGGTGTTTTTAGAAATGGTGAAGTTAAATTCTCCATGGATTGGTTAGGGCACTTCTTAAGAAGATTAAAATTGTAGTAGAAAAAGGATGGAAATATATTTCAATTGAAGGGGACTCACAAATTATCATCAATGCTATTAATAAAAATGGATGTGGAGACTAGATAAAAAATAATATTATTGTTGATGTTCATCATCTATTACTAGAGGCAATCTCCTTGTAGTGTGAGCATATTTATAGAGAAGGAAATCGGGTAGCAGATAAATTAGTGAATTGTGGTGTTGATCTTCATCCCACTGAAATTCAAATTTAAAATGAAATTGGGCAAGTGAGATTTTATACCTTAATCAAAATGATGTTAAAGAGCTGATTATGGAAACATAACACTTCGAAGAAATTGAAGAATATAATTAAGAGAAAAAATTAAAAAAAAAAAAAAAAAAATTGTGATAAAAATATATGTTACAATAAATATAATATTTTGATGAGAATGACCTTCAATAAATGCTATATATAACTTTAAAAAACAATATTTCAAAATGTTTCCAAAAAGGAGAAGAAAAATGGAGGAAGAGAGTGTAATTGAGGGAGGGAGGAAGGAAGGAGAAGACAAGGAAAAGATATACTTTCTTTCTCGTGCAATAATTGTGGAAAAAAAACAATAAGCCGTCCTCCCCACGTTCACGTTCAGGTACAATTATTGTTTGGAAAATATGGTACAGAAACACAATAAACCGTCCTCCCCACGTTCACGTTCCAATTGAAAGGCTGTGATGTTTGTCTGGTAATTGAAAGGCTGTGATGTTTGTCAGTTACCAAATAAGCCGTCCTCCCTACGTTCACGTTCCAATTGAAAGGCTGTGATGTTTACCAAATAAGCCGTCCTCCCCACGGTAAGGGTCTTTTCTTTTTTTGCTATAAATATTGCTCGTCTAATATGCACTTAGCCTAATAGGTTTTTTTTTTTTTTTCCTATTGCTCGTCTATTCAATGTAGTTCATTCTGTGATTTGATCAGTCTCTTTGTGATTTTGTGAGCATCTCTGGTTGTTTGTGTGCTCATATTCACTGATTCCTATAAAAACAATTGAGGTCGTGGACGTTGAGCACGCGCAGATCGAAAGATGGGTGATAAAGATATTCATATTGCGTTGCTGGCGATAGCTGTGGTGGCGGTAGGGGTATTTCTGATTTCTTCCAATGCGGCGCATTACGACCACAAGAAGCCAGATTCAAAGCCGAAAATCTCCTCCTTCATTCGAGTCCAGCTTTTTCATCACCACCACAAGGAGGAGAACCGCGACAAAAGCAGGAAGACCCTCTTGCTCGAGTCTCTCGACCGGGATCGATCACGGGTCCGCACCTTACGCCAGCTTCTCGCCAAGTCCAGACCCGCCACATCCCCGTTGGCGGCGCTAGAGGCCCACGCGGAGTCCGGCTTGGGGTTGGGGGAGTACTTCGTGGAAGTGTTAATCGGGACGCCGCCACGTAAGTTCCAGCTTATCATGGACACGGGCAGCGACCTCAACTGCGTGCAGTGCCTCCCCTGCCAGAACTGCGACGAACAGAAACCGTTCTACAACGCCTCGCTCTCTTCCTCCTGCTGGCCCATCTAGTGCTCCGACCCGGAGTGCTGCTTAGTCTTATTACCGGAGGGCACCGGTCCCGCCTGTTTAAGCACCACCTGTTTGAAAGCGCCCTCCTTGCAGTGTCCGTACTTCCAGTTATACGGAGACGGCTTCAACACCACGGGAGAGCTGGCCTTCGAGACGTTCACGCTCAACCGGAGCTCCGCGACGCCGGTGCCGATGTCGGTGGGCGGCGTGGTGTTCGGCTGCAGCCACGTGAACCCGGGCCGCCCTGGCCTCCTCGGCATGGGCCGCGGTCCGCTGTCGTTCGTCTCCCATGCCGGCCGCTATTACGGCCATAAGTTCTCCTACTGCCTCGTGGACCGCTACAACCTGTCGGTCACCAGCACGCTCATCTTCGGCGAGGACCACCGCCTCCACCCCGCCGACCGCCAGTACACGGCGCTCCTCTCCGTCGAAGGGCAAACGTTCTAGTACCTCAACGTCTCGTCCCTCACCGTGGGCGGCAACCGTGTGAACGTCCCCTCACACGTGTGGGACGTGGCCACTGGCGGGGTGATTATCGATTCCGGTACCACTTTGATGGGGCTGGCGCAGCCCGCCTACGCTCCGATCAGGGCGGCGTTCGAGGCGAAGATCGGGTACGCGAAGATCGGGAACGCAAGTGCGAACTTCTCGGACCCGGAGCTCTGCTACAACATTTCCGGCGTGGCAGACATGAAGCTGCCGGAGTTCAGCATCCAGTTTGGCGACGGCGCCGTGTGGAAGTTTCCGGAGGAGAATTATTTCATCTACCCATACTACCCCGACAAGAGCGTGGTGTGCATGGCGGTGCAGCAGTTGCCGGAAAACTCGACTTCCATCATTGGGAACATCCTACAGCAGAATTTTCACATCCTCTATGACCTGGACAACTCGTGGCTGGGTTTCGAGCCCATGGAGTGTGCTGACCTGTGAAAAGGAGGTGGTGCTGCCGGTGGTTTGACTCTGATGGTTGCTAGGGTACTTACGAATAGATTGGGATATAATATTATATTAATAGCGGTCTTCAAAGTAGAGTTAGAAGATGATTTTACTAAAAAATGATAAAGTAGAGGTTTTTTTTTGTGTTTAGTTATGCTGTTGAGTGTATTTGGTTTAGCCTTTTAAATTTTGATTTTTTTTTGTTGTTTTGAAATTTTGATTTTAATACCTTGTTTAGGGTTTTGATTGTATGAGTAACTTTGGATTTGGATTCCAACTGTGTTTCTCCATTTTCCTATTGTAACTAATAATGAAGATTAGTTGATTTGTAATAATCATTGCAATCTACATATTGATGAATGAAAATAAGGCATTGTAACAGTTTTCGGCTCATCCTGGGAATTCAGGGCCAGGCCATTGTCCAGATTCTTTCTTTGATTTTTTATATAAGATGTGTTCAGAAAGGCTTCTTTATGTTTAAACATAAAATTATTTTATGTGATACAGCTAGTTAGTGTTTTTGTTTTTTTAAAGATAAAACTGATTTTTTAAATTAATGCGAATTTTCAGATTTCTTTCACTTTTTTGTTAATGGAATAGCGTGTACTTTTCCTAAAATATATGGCATCTAATTGATATGACTTTTCATAAATTATATCCGGGTTTAATATGTACGTTTTTTACAATATTTTTATGATATTGTAATGTTAAGATGTAAAAGCATTTTTTTTCATTGTATTTAGATTTTCATCAATAATAAATTATAATTTTTTTTTAGAATTTGAGACCATACAAATAGATTTAATTTTAACCTCAATTGAGTTGTTATGGTTAGATATTTATTTTATTTTTTATAAAAAGTTTAAATTCTTGATTTTTATTTTTGGATCTTCTTCAATTTCTTTTGTGAAAAATTCAATATCCTTCTTCTGAACATTTTTTTTTACAATATCATAACTCTATTTTTATTGTCTATACATTGTATTTTAGTAAAGTAATATTTCTAAAACTTAGCATGTTATCGTAGTTTTCTTTGTCAAATTTGGATTGGTAGTTTCTTTCTTGAAGGGTAAGTGCAACCACAAGAATTATAATAAATAGTTTATATAAAAACACGTTAATGTTATTAAATTAAACAAATATTACCAATGGAAACAACACGAACTATAATAAATAGTTTATATAAAAACATGTTTATGTTATAAAATTAAATAATTATTACCAATGGAAAACATTAAAATAAATCTTAATCATTATTTGATTCAAGCAATCAATATTTTCTTAATAGTTGCAGCTATACTTACTACTTTCTCTAACCATGGAAAAGAGAATTTAACTTTACAATATTTAATTAAAACTCCTCTATATGCTAAACCTATTTGTACATTTGTTTCCTTCCCTAAACGTATGTGTAAACCTAATTTATTTAAAATTTATAGCAAGGTCTTGTATTTTCACTATTATCTCTTGTAGCTTTACTTACTACTTTATCTTGTAGGTCTTGGTCCTGAATCTCTTCTAAATGTTCTATTAAAATTTAATTCAACCAACTCCATTTTTGATGGTTTTTCTTGATTCAAAATTCATCTATGTGGATAAGTTATGCCCTTAAGACATCATCCAAGATTGGAAGATCAATAATAGCTTTTATATCATCCTTTGGAGAAGGTTGGTTCCCTATGCTACTAGCTAAATTAATAAAAAGGGTGCAAACTATAGAAATAAATGCATAGGGTTATAAGCTAAAACTTGAAATGATCGGAATTGAACAACATCAAGAGGCACAAGACATGAGTCTTTGCAGTATTCTATCTACTCGAGAAACATAATTACTAGGAATAAACTGAGAGAATATAAGAGCTACATGAAAAAGTATCACATCATATTATGTGAATAGAATTGTACAATACAAAATGGAACTGTGAGTCCATTATATTGAATTTACAAAATAACCCTTTGGTCTTCCTCAAGTGACACTTGGTCTAACTTACATGACACTTGGCATGAATAACAAATAATGTAATATGCTCTAACACCCCCATGTATTACATTATTTGGTATAAAATTTCCTTGAGTTGCATAAATGATCTCTAAATATTTGAAACTTGTTTCTCCTAAGAGCTTTTGTAAAAAAAAAATTTAGTTGTTCTTATGTAGAAATATGCTTCAAAATGATATGACAATTCTAAAAGTGATTTTGATGAAATGGTATTGTGTTTCAATATGTTTTGTTCATTCATGTACAATTATATTTTTGATCAAATTGAGTACTCCTTGATTATCAAAAAATATCAAGGTTGGAGTTCATTTGATGCCCATGTCAGGTAATATATATTGTAACCACAATGCTTCACATGTTGTATCTCTTGCTACATAATATTCTAGTTTAGTAGATGATTGTGCCACTATATGTTGTTACTTACTGTGCCAGTTGTTACTTATTGTACCAAGATATAGGTCCTAACCCAATATAAAATACATATCTTGAAGTAGACATCCTATCATCAATGGAACTAACATAGTCTAAATTTGAGTAACCCTGTAGAAAAAAATCCTTAACATTCTTCATATAAGTTAGTCCATAATCAATAGTCTTATTAATATATTATAATATTCTCTTTTTAGCTTTCCAATGACTTTCTCTTGGTTCTTGCATGAATCATAAAAGATAATTTACAACAAATACTAAGTTAGATAAACTATTTGTTAAGTACAACAGACTTTCAATTAATTGATAATAAATTGTTGCTGAAACCAAAGGTGTTTCATCATTTTTGGATAATTGAATTCTTTGTTCCTGTTGGCATTTTTGCCACATTGATTCTCATTGATTAATGCATTAGTGTATTGTTGGAAATCTGACCTTTGACTTCAGCTTTGATGCAGCTTGGGCGAAAAAAGGAGAAAAAATGAGCAAAAAATGACTAAGTCTGAAAACTGCAGCGATGCGCTGACATGTCGCAGAATCGCGGTCAACGCAGTCAACGCAGGCAGGTTGGGCGACCCGTCGCGATATCGCGACGTGTTCCGGAATCGCGGGTCGGTCGGCGGCAGAGGCATAAAGTTAATATCTTGCAGCGCGTCGCTGACATGTCAGCGAATCGCGACCAAAAATGGCGTTTGGTACGGCGACGGAAACATGTAGCGAAATCGCTACATGTTCCGTTTTCGCGGGGCAGAGCGCAGGGAGGAGCTAACGACGAAACATGTAGCGAAATCGCTACATGTTCCGTTTTCGTGGAGCAAGCTTGCGATGGCGAAGAGGAAGCCGAAGACGTAGCGAAATCGCTACATGTGCCATTTTCGCGGGTCAACGGTGGTCAAAGCATACGGCATTATAAGACGTCGCGATTTCGTGACCCGTCGCGATTTCGCGACCCGTCGCATTTTCGCGACCTGCGCAGTTTTCCCGCCAAGTGCAATATGAACGGCCGAAAGGGTTTTTTCGATTTTCGATGATTTAATATTAACCCGAATTAAATATTTTGCGGATTTTCGATGCGGTTAAGGACGAAAAGCGCCCAGGACACCAAAATTAAAAGATTTATTGGTTCAAAGCTGCGGTTCGTGGATTAATTCAACGGTTTTTCATGCACATATTCAAAGAATCGAATTTAATGAAGGGCCGCAAGCGTTTCATGGAATTTAATTTTTATTTCTTCGAGACTGCGATTAAGGGGATCATCTTCCTCGTTTCCTTCGCATGATTGTAGATCACGAGGAAGTTGGTTTTAATTATTTAATGCTGCAAAGAGGACGGACCTCTATAAAAACCAATGTAATTTTCATTTGCAAAGGTTGGAAAAACTTGCTGCTAGAAACTGGAATTGTATTTGCGGGAATACAAGGATCGACTTCTAATTTTTCAAGCGTCGCATGGATGAATTTGCTTTCTGTTTTCTGCATTTCTAATAGCATTCGTACTCTTGCATTGCTATTACATTTAAATTCTGCATCTTGGATTTAAATACTGCGGTCGAGTACAATTCTGGAATGTGGGTTTGGAGGGATTTGCGGCATGTGATTGTGCGAGGATGAAGCTGATTTCTTGTGTTACTTGCTGTTGTTGCGTTTGTAGTTTCCTGCTGTTGTTTTTTTGATCCCATCACTTCGGCCTGTGGCCATATTTCCCATTTCTTCCTGCAACCTTTTAAATCTCTTTCCAGCAACCCTATCTTAAACCCATTTTTAGAGTAGTGAAGGGAACCAGCCCACTCTGGAGATTGGTCTGGGAGCCATTTCTTGCTTCCAGCCTTTCAATGTTGGCCGGGTCTAGGGCGCAATTGTAAAAATCCTTTCTGTGGCGGATTCGTGACCAACGGTTTTTGGCACGCCCGGTGGGACAGATCGTTTCTGTCTCCAAGAATTCGTAATCGGTGGGATACGCATAATTTTCCAAAGTGATAACTTCACCGGTGCCAACAGTTTTGGCACGTTTTAACACCCGGAGGTCTCAAGATTTGATGAGCTGTCTTGGCCTCACAGCAGAGATTTGTAAGTTCATCTGGCGACTTTGCTGAGTTGAAGATCTGTTTGCGTGGACGCCTATTGTTTTTAAAAAAAAAAAAAAAAAAAATTTCAAAGAATGTTCATCTGGCGACTCTGACTTAATGGCGATGGCCGTGATTCCGAGACCATTGCCACAAAGGCGAGGGTTTTTTCTAGATGGGATGATCCTGGCCCTCTGAATCTCCAAGTTCGGCATGAAATTCCCGAAGGTGCCCTGAAGAACCTGGCAAAATATGATGGTACCGAAGGCATGGCTCTGACACATGTTGAAGATATTGCTATTATGTCCATGATCCATGTCATAGAACACGAGGATGTCATGATCCGACTTCTGGTTCAGTCTTTGGAAGGAAGGGCATTGCAGTGGTACAGATTGCTCAAACGTCAAAGCATCAGCTCATGGGATGATCTTGCGGGAGCACTGATCAAAAGATTTGACGAAGATCCTTTCTACAGTTCTTTGGATCTCTACCAATTTTTCATGTACATCAAGAGAGCACCTCAAGAGAGCATCACGGACTTCAATGTTCGATTCTTGATAAGTTGGAAGAGAATTCCAGAGAAGATCCGTCCATCACCCACCCAAGCCCACCTCTTTTATGTTCGAGCTTTTAACTCTGACATAGGTCTCTTTTCTTTGCGATCAGGTGAACAACGGTTCCCACAAATCTTTGAGGAAGCAGTGCGAGCGGAACAGCTGTTGCTCTTATCAGGAAAATTACCGTGGGGAGAAACTCCATTACCTTCTCCGGTGGTTGCTGCTCCTGTTTACCCTGCACATTCATGCCAGATCCCTGAGATGCAGTCATGTGAATTTCAAGGGACAGATCTCGTCCAAAGTCAAGGATTGGGACATGCAAGCACTTTTCCAGCAATGAACAATATGGTTGCTTGCAGTTTTCATCAAGAGATGGGCCAAGTAGAAGAACAAGTTCAAATTCCAGAGCCTGAGGAGATCCCAGAATCAGATTTCTCACTTGAAGAGCCCTGTGATCACATCAAGGAGTTAGAGGAGCTCGTACTCAACCCACGACCGATAAAGTCTGCAAAGTGGTGGTGTTGGTTCCGACCACTACATCCGATGCACGAAGAAGTCTTCCATGTGGGTACTAGTAAGAAGGATAATCTGCTGAATTGCATCCTATCGGCACCATGGAGAACTTCGAGGAAGGAGCCAGCCCAATTTCAAGGACCGACTTAAGTATGATCAGATCTGGTCGGGACATTGCAGATTTACCGGATAACATTATGAGATTGGGTGTCTGGTGGCGACATGCCAATCATGTCGTGCATTATTGTATATAGTATTTTGAAAAAAACACAAAAAAATAGAAAAAGAAAGAAAAAAAAAAAAGTGGTATTGTTTTTATTTGTTCATCTCGGCTCTTGTTGCTCGCGAGCCGTAGGTGCTTGTTTTTCCTTTGTTTTTCTCCTCCCAACAGTTTGGTGGCTTTCTAGCACTTTCTTCTTTTCCCTTACCCGTTTCCTCTCTTTCCTTTTCTTCATCTTCTTCCTTCTTTTTCTTCTGCATTAAAACAAAATAAGCCACAGCTGTTGTTTCTTTTTCCTTTTCTGTTTTTTCCCGTCCCTTCTTATCCCTTTCCTCTAAGTTTAGTCTTTTACGCATTTGCTAACAGTCTAGTTCATTTCATTTCACAGCTTTCCTAGTTCCATTCCCACTCCATAACTTCGTTCATTTTCATTTCATCATTCCATTGCAGTCACCGCTTGCGCAATCACAAGAGCTCACTCCATCATCGCGTTCCATTAGTCATTTCATAATCAGTTATATGCAGGTTTTTCCAGTTTCAATTTTTCAGCAGAACATGTATTGCAGCAGCCCGCCTTCTGTTCGGATATGACTCTGTGCCCAATGGACTAAGGCCTGGATTCTTGCATACAGCGAGCTGTATACCCCGTGAGCCGCCAAGAATGTTGGCATTTTTGCCACATTGATTCTCATTGATGAATGCATTGATGTATTGTTGGAGATCTGATCTTTGACTTCAGCTTTGATGCAGCTTGGGCGAAAAAAGGAGAAAAAATGAGCAAAAAATGACTAAGTCTGAAAACTGCAGCGATGCGCTGACATGTCGCAGAATCGCGGTCAACGCAGTCAACGCAGGCAGGTTGGGCGACCCGTCGCGATATCGCGACGTGTTCCGAAATCGCGGGTCGGTCGGCGGCAGAGGCATAAAGTTAATATCTTGCAGCGCGTCGCTGACATGTCAGCGAATCGCGACCAAAAATGGCGTTTGGTACGGCGACGGAAACATGTAGCGAAATCGCTACATGTTCCGATTTCGCGGGGCAGAGCGCAGGGAGGAGCTAACGACGAAACATGTAGCGAAATCGCTACATGTTCCGTTTTCGCGGAGCAAGCTTGCGATGGCGAAGAGGAAGCCGGAGACGTAGCGAAATCGCTACATGTGCCATTTTCGCGGGTCAACGGTGGTCAAAGCATACGGCATTATAAGACGTCGCGATTTCGCGACCCGTCGCGATTTCGCGACCCGTCGCATTTTCGCGACCTGCGCAGTTTTCCCGCCAAGTGCAATATGAACGGCCGAAAGGGTTTTTTCGATTTCCGATGATTTAATATTAACCCGAATTAAATATTTTGCGGATTTCCGATGCGGTTAAGGACGAAAAGCGCCCAGGACACCAAAATTAAAAGATTTATTGGTTCAAAGCTGCGGTTCGTGGATTAATTCAACGGTTTTTCATGCACATATTCAAAGAATCGAATTTAATGAAGGGCCCAAGCGTTTCATGGAATTTAATTTTTATTTCTTCGAGGCTGCGATTAAGGGGATCATCTTCCTCGTTTCCTTCGCATGATTGTAGATCACGAGGAAGTTGGTTTTAATTATTTAATGCTTGCAAAGAGGACGGACCTCTATAAAAACCAATGTAATTTTCATTTGCAAAGGTTGGAAAAACTTCCTGCTAGAAACTGGAATTGTATTTGCGGGAATACAAGGATCGACTTCTAATTTTTCAAGCGTCGCATGGATGAATTTGCTTTCTGTTTTCTGCATTTCTAATAGCATTCGTACTCCTGCATTGCTATTACATTTAAATTCTGCATACTGGATTTAAATACTACGGTCAGGGTACAATTCCTGGAATGTGGGTTTGGAGGGATTTGCGGCATGTGATTGTGCGAGGATGAAGCTGATTTCTTGTGTTACTTGCTGTTGTTGCGTTTGTAGTTTCCTGCTGTTATTTTTCTGATCCCATCACTTCGGCCTGTGGCCATATTTCCCATTTCTTCCTGCAACCTTTTAAATCTCTTTCCAGCAACCCTATCTTAAACCCATTTTTAGAGTAGTGAAGGGAACCGGCCCACTCTGGAGATTGGTCTGGGAGCCATTTCTTGCTTCCAGCCTTTCAATGTTGGCCGGGTCTAGGGCGCAATTGTAAAAATCCTTTCCTGTGGCAGATTCGTGACCAACAGTTCCATAGGTGTATCTTTTGGCTTACAATTCTTCATTCTATATATTTTTAAGTAAGGCTTCTACATATTTTGATTGAGTAATTGTAATATTATCTTCATTTTGATGAATTTCCAGGAAAAGACAATAATAATTACTCCTAAATATATAATTTAAAATACCTTCTCAAGATCCTTTTTAATCACTTATTAGTTTTTTAGAACTTCTATTAATCACTATATCATCAATATATACTATAAGGATTAGTATATCAATTCCAATTCTCTTTGATATAAATTGGTATCAAAATTACTTTGTTTGAAGTTATGTTGTAATAAGTGATTATTGATTTTTATATTCCATGCTTTGGGAGCTTGCTTTAGACCATATAGAGATTTATTTAATTTGCAAACCTTATATTCTTGTCCTTTAATAAAAATCCTTTTGTTTGTGATATGTAGACTTTCTCTTATAAATCACCATTAAGAAAAGCACTTTTAATATCCATTTGATGAAGTTTCAAACTTTGATTAGCTGCTAGAGCATAAATTATTCTGATAGTAGTCATTCTAGTTGTTGGTGTAAATGTTTCTTCTTAATCAATTTCCTCAATCTGAGTATATCTTTTTTCTACTAACTGATCTTTGTACTTTTCAAGTGTCCCATATGCTTTATAGTTTATTTTGTAAATCCATTTGTAACCCATAATTTTCTTTCTTGGAGTTAATTCTACTAGATCCCATGTTCTATTCTTTTGTAGTGATGCATATTCAGATTCCATAGATACCTCCCAATGTGAGTGATTTAGTGCTTGATGTGTTGATGTTGGCTCTATTGTATTACTTAGTAACCCTTTATTTATTCTAATTTAACTATGAGTTTGAGGTCTAGTAGTAAGATCTAACATTCTTTATAAGTTTGATTTCTTGAGTGTCTCTCTGAGCCATATTGATTCTTTCCTATGAGAAATTGTGGATGTTTCCATGTACTCATTGTATTCTTCTTGAGATTATAACTTTATTTCTTCATTTTTTACATCTTCCTATAAGAAATTTAGAAAGACTTTTGCATGATTATTTTATTTTCCAGTATCTATCTTGAATTTTTCATCAAAGATTACATCTCTGCTTATGTATATATTTTTTGTATGAGGATATATTATTATGTATCCTATAGATTCATTGTCATAGCTAGAAAATATTCCTACCATAATTTTGTCATCAAATTTTATCCTTTTTGTTTTGAAATATGCATATAAGCTTTGCATCCAAAAAATCTTAGTTTTTCTATATTTGGATTTTGTCCTGACCATGCTTCTTTTGGTGTAACATGTCTGAGTATTCTTGTAGGTAATCTATTTTGTAAGTATACTATTTTTTTAACTACTTCTGTTCAATATTGACAATCGAGATGAGATTCTTTTAACATACACCTCATCATTTCCATTATAGACCTTTTCTTCTTTCTGCAATTATATTTTGTTGTGGAGAATATGATGTAGTGAGTTGTATTTTAATTCCATTATCTTCTAGAAAATAATTTTTTTTTATATACAAATTCACCTCCTCTATTTGAACTATGTGATTTGATAGTCTTTCCTGATTCTTTCTCTACTTGAAGTTTGAATTGTTTAAAACAACTAAATGCTTCTAATTTATACTTCATGAAGTATACCCACATTTTCCTAGTGTGATCATTGATAAATAATTGAAAATACTTACATCCTCCAATACTGTTAACATTCATTGGGCCACATAAATATGTATATATTAATTATAATGGTTGTTGAGTCCTATGTTGATGAAGTTCAAAATGAATTCTATGTTTTTTCCTGCTAAATATTCTAGATAAACAATAGATTTTAGAGATAAATTCGGTATTCCTTCAACTATTTGATATTTGAGCATTTCATTCAAAGAAGATAAACTGGTGTGTCCTAGATATTTGTACTATATATTTTAAGCCTTAACTAAAAAATTTGAATGTGTAGTAATATCTAGAACAAATAGACTACTTTTATAGGAACCTTAAGTTATTTTTTTTCCTTGTTTAAGAAAATAACATTGTTTTCTTCCATTGGAAACTTTGAACTGTACAATCATATTTTTATCCATTAGTTGAGAAACTAAGAGAAGTTTAGTAGTAAATATTGGGACACAAAATATTTTTTATTATCCCTTTCTATTTATTATATTAACTAGAATATTTTCTATCCCATTTACTTCATAAGTTTTACTATCTGCTACAACAACTAGTTTCTCATTTTTCTTTTCTAGAGAATCAAACCAATGTATGTTTCCAATCTTATATTTGCTGGCCCTTGAATATATATACCAATGGTCCATGGCTTATATCACCTTATTGTTTTGAGTATGTGATAAAAATTGATAAAATATTATTAATTCTTAAGTTTTGTAGAACCCCTTATATCTCCCAAGTGATTAGAATATACTATGGTATTGATATAATACTTAGCTTACTTTAGGTTTTATTTTGAGTTGAATCTCTAATGTTTTGATGCCAATTTTCAACTCATATTTTCCTTATTTCTCCCTATTTATATTTATACTTTTAATTTGATCATGTTCTCTAATTTTCCGGACTCTATAGTTGGATTCCTTTTGTTCCTTTAGTTTGTATGAAATACTAGTATGAATAATAAATTTCAACTTCTAAGCAATTTGCTTCATTTATCCTTTAATTTTAAATGATTCATTTTTGCAAATTCCAACAATCTAAAGTTTGATGTAGTACTCCTAATACCTCCATAATTTGGAAAATTAGAAAATGATAATATTTGTAAAATAATAATGCTTTATCTTTTTTCAAGATAGGAAACCTTATATCTCCTACTTTAATTATTTGCAAATATTATGATATTTGTATTTCAACTAATGCACTTTTGAAATATCACTTAAGGATATAAACTCCTTGTTTTGATTTGCTTTCTAGTTCACTAAGGTTTGTATTTACTTTTATTTCTAATGTAATAATAAATAAACTCAACCTTATATAATGCACCTTATAACTCCTTATACTTAAAGAAAGCAAATATTAAATCATGTAAAACTATACCTTCCTTACAATGTGAAATGCATGTGTTGATTGAATTTTATTTTGACTCCTCTATCCAAGCTTTGGATATTGTATTTGCTAGTCTTCAACGTGTGATGTTGTACATTAAATGAGATTTTTCTACTTGCACACTAAGGACTGTATTGCCTCATCTTTCAATTTTGTTGAAATATGTAAAAGCTAGATATGTCTGCTTTTATTGTGCAAGGTTATTAATACATTTATCTTCCTTGAAATTTATGCCAAGTGGCACTTACATTACCTTTGAGCCTAAGACTTTTTATTATGTGTTGCAGGTAAGTTACGAATGTTAGGAAATGTTGGTCTTGATAATGTAGACATTATACTAGGTTTTCAATGATGACTGAGTGTTACTTTAGGTTGAGCACTCTTTTCCTTGTGTAGGCATTAAATTGCAGAGACATTTTTCTATATATGAGGATACTCTTCTCCTTTGTGCAAAGTGGCATGATATTTCTTTTCTTGAGGTGGCAAGTGGAAGGTCTTTTCCTTACATGTAACTACACTCTCAACATCCTCTATTTCTTCAATGCTCGTGCCAAATTTTACAAGTTATTTTGGCTTGCAATTGTAACTTGCTTTCTCCAGCAAATGGTGGTGCTCCTCTCCAATGAATTTGGCTCCAAAGAAGATGGTTCTACTTCAACGATGGTGGCTTTAAGGTGCTTTAGAACTATTTTTTAGGTGGCAGTTTCATCCAAGCTATTATTGTTTTTTGCTTGGTTAACATGCCTTTCTTCTTATGTTATCCTTTATAGTGTTATCCTTATTAGCGTTGTGTTATACTTCATTTCTAATGCCATTATGCCGCTCAACTTGGTATCTTTTTAGTTTTATATTCTTCTTGCTATATGAACTTTGCTTTCATGAGACCTACGACACCGAATTGGTGTCTTTAGAGACCTTGAAAACTATGTTATTGAGCCCTTAGTTGGCTTTCTTTCTTTGCTTTGAAGTTGCTCTCCAAACTCGATGATATGATCATTTGAGGAGTGTTTTAGAACACTTCAAATTTTATCCTCTTTTTTACATTGGTAAGGACAATACTGGTGCCACTATGTAATGCAAATAACTTTGCAATAATTAAGATAAGATATCTTAATTTGCACCTTTACTTTGAGATATTTTAATCTCCTTTTAATGCTTACTTCCTTCCTTGATGAGGCAACTTCTTCTCTACTCCTTTGATAGTTTTAATGTTAACTTCTACTAGACAACTCTCTCCTCTAACATCTTTGCTTGGTTAATTTTTCCATGATGATTCCAAGCTTTTCAATCATGCAAATAGTATACCCTTTTGGATGGTCTTACTTTACACTATTTTATATACAATCTATGCTTTAGAATAGTATCTTCTCTACTTTCAATAGAAGGTAGAATGTTAATATTTTCCTTTATTTTGAAATATATATAATTCCTCTTTCTTATGTGCAGGTTTTAACCCTTGTAAAAATTATCTTCTGCACTTGTTTGAAGACTTTAAATGTTGAACTTACTCCCTTGCAACTTTTTATTCTAATATGGTGCTTAATGAAACTTAATAATAAGATAAATTTAGGTGTTCAAATAATGAACCTCTTGCACCAAATGTTCATACCTTAATGACCTCCATAGATGATGGATATATAGGTGATTATATTCACCTTAATGGTACCCTATATTTGAAGAAATCATAGCTCTTCCTTGCTATCCAAAACAACTCTTTAACTCACAAATTTGCATATTTAATACCCCTCTACCTCACTTCCTAGAAATGTAGTTTTGTGGCTTCAACTCTCCTTCAATGGCTTTCAATTTATTGATGTAAAAACCAACAAACTCCTTGTTGAATTCTTCTCATTTTGGGTTTGTTTTCGGATGGTGATAATTATTCCAAATTCTTTTTCTAAGAGTTTCTCCTCCTTGCAATATTCTCCCTTTATATTTCCTCATCCTTTTATCTAGGTCCCCTTGTAGCTCTGATACCAATGCTGGTTTTTGTAGTATTCTATCTACTCAAGAAATATAATTACTAATAATAAACTGAGAGAATAGAAAAGCTACATGAAAAAGTATCACATCATATTATGTGAATAGAATTTTACAATGCAGAATATAAATGAGAGTCCATTATATAGACTTTACAAAATGACCTCCTCAAGTGACACTTGGTCTAACTTACATGACACTTGGCATGAATATAAAATAATGTAATATACTCTAACAAGTCTCACACTCAAAACTTAATTAAATTGTCTAATAGACCAACTCTCATTTACCAATATAGGACATTTAATCAATTAAACATGTCTATCATCAAGCATTCTAGATATTGAATAGACAATAATGCAATAGAAATCTAGTTAGTAGAATAGCTTTGACAAAACACACCATTCATTCAATATTAATAGAAATATTAACAATAGAGTGAAAATACATAAATGTTCTACAAAAATTTCAAAAAGAGGCCAAACAACAATTCAATCTATATTCCAAAGTGCACAATACAATCATCATACAACTTATACAATTGTAAAAATCTAAAGAGTCGACCCTTTAAATGGGTTACATTTTTGTATGCATAGTTTTTACATTACCTTCTATTATCCTGGCATGATTACCTTTAAAATGAACTACAAGCCTATCAGGTTATTATAACATATGTGCGCAACCCTTTTCCAATTCCTTTTGGTGTAATTATGATGGGGCCACATCACTAACATGGATGAATCTGATTTCTCTTAAGAACATGGTGTCCCACACATCTCAAGTTGGTTTGTGAGATCATCTATTAGCTACTTTAGTTCATACTACTTGATGATTGGTCTAGTTGCATTAGGATAGGTGTTGACTAACGAAAGACTTTGGTTGTTAAGATTCTTTGACAAAAAATTCTATTTGTTGGAGTAGATATAGGCTCTTTGGTATCTTGTTAAAGTAGATCTAAAAGTTTTGGCCTTCATCTTCCAACACTTATCCAAATTTAAGCTTTTTCTTGGTTGGGTGTCATACTTGTTTTGCTACCCTTGATGACTTCAAAACCCAAAAAGTTCTTGCCTTATCTTCTAACATAGTCAAATTTGAACTTTTTCTTGATCGAGTGCTAAAAATTTTCATTGTCCTTGATGACATTAGCACCCAAATATTTTTGACCTTCATCATTGACACTTAGAAAAATTTGAACTTCTTCTTGGTCGGGTGCTAGACTTTTTTACTACCCTAGATGACATCAATGCCCAAAATGTTTTAACCTTGTCTTCCAAAACTTAGCAAAATTTGGTAGCCTAAAATTATAGTGAAATGCTAAATTCATAATCAAGATCAACAAGATAGCTTGCACATTCAGCCTTTTTTGCTTCACAAAATTTACAATGTTGTTGCATGTGGTTGATAAATCAACCCACATTATTGGTGTCTTTCAGATGTTTCTACTCTTTGAACTAGAGAATCCATTCTATCTAATCCATTGGACCTAGAGTCACAAAAAAAGAATTTGAATATAGGTCAACCGCTTGAATTTCAATTTTAACATCCTTAGCTATTGAAATTTTCATAGCATCGCTTGGTTCTTCTTACATTTGAGTAGTCTCCTTTGATGTTTCACCTTGTTTCTCACCATTGGCTCTTTAATTAGTTGATGTAGCTCCAACAAGCTAATTTTTTTGATATGCTATATCCCAAAGTATTTTTGTGGAAATATTTGCCCTTTGGAGCCTATGGAAGATAGTTCTTAATATGAGGTTTTTTTTTAAATGATAGATTCCTATATTTTTTGGCCAATTCATGGAGCTTCACATGCATTGTAGATAGCCCATCAAAAAATTCAAAAATTTTCTCTTTAGTGACTAATGTAGACCATGTATCAAGCTCTTCCTCATTATGTGTGATGTCTTCAAGCTAGATTTTAAGTT
Source organism: Wollemia nobilis (assembly GCA_028583015.1). NCBI lineage: Eukaryota > Viridiplantae > Streptophyta > Pinopsida > Araucariales > Araucariaceae > Wollemia > Wollemia nobilis. The sequence continues at coordinate 156,147 of JAQPPZ010016729.1, forward strand.
ATTGTTGAATATGAAATATAACTACCTCATCCCAAAAACTTGAAAAGCTAAAACTTGATATTTTATCAATCAAAAGTCTAACCTTTTTTTATTTTCTTCCTAATGCTAGAATCAAATCTACTACTTCTTGGGTAAGCTTGTAATTTTCAACTATTTATCTTTCCTAGTGGTCTAATTCATCTAAGAACTTATTTGAAAATGATAACCATGGAAGGCTAGTTATTTTTTTTAGGATCTTAAGTATTGCCTTTGCCTACTAAAACTTTTCCACTATTGCTTCTTTTATCTTGTTAGATTCAATTCTAGATTCCCTAATGATTTTAGTATTATATTTTAGATACTCGACCAATGGGAAATATTGCATGGTTATGTAGACACCAAAAACAACACCAATCTGATTATGTGACTGCAAACATTGATTGCATTGACACACACAGCCCCAAGGGCAGCCCTTAGAGGTTAAATAGTGGTACTAACCACTCACACAGTAGTTTTAGAAGGTCAGAGATCAATTTGGCACCTTCAAGCACTTTGCTCCATACTCGTTCCACCCAGGGATGATTACAAATTGGTATTCATCCTACCCAAGGATGATTACCAGTATTCACTCCAGGGTGGGGCGAATAGCAGGTTTGATTGGCAAAAAGTTAAATCTTGACAAATGGTAGCTCAGATCTGCCACTTAATTCTTCCTTCATTGCATGGGAGTGCGAGTGAGCATTTTCAAGCATTAGAGGTAGCTACAGGGATAGTCATGAAGCCCCTAATCAGGGAGGAATCTTCCCTCCCCTGGAGAGGCATGATTGCCAAGTGGTGCCTCTGCATGCTCATCCAAAGAGACCTCTAGGTCTATAAATTGGTGAGTCTTCTCACCCAAAAAAAAAATAGAGAAGGAGAATTTGAGCAATGAAGTGCTATAATTTTAATTTCATACCCACACCCTTTTAAGTTGTGCCTTTCACATCCTTGATCTCTTTTGGGAAAGGAGGTCATAGGGTGGTTATTGGAAGCGCAAATCTGGAACCAAAACATGACATTTGGCCACAATATCCCACTAAATTTTCCAAAAATACCCCACAAGAGGTTTTGGACACATCCCAAGTGGATTTGTTCCAAAATCGAGCCCCAAACAGTGGGCGTCCTGCCCCCGGGCACCCCCCACACTGCTATAGTCCTAATCACCCCGCCCTAGAGCGATTGGAAATCTATGGTAGATTTCCTTTCTATTATTTTTGAATTTAATTATATGCTACTTAGATAGGTTGTCATTCAAATTTCACATCGTTCTGAACATTTTTTATCATGTTTCTATTATTTCTCGCTTTTGCTAACATGCAGGTAGCATCATCAAATTCCTGGTGATAGAGGCCAAATTGGAAAAATATGACCATCTGGGTCTTCCCAAAGTACCCCTAATTAGCTAATACCAAACTTTTCAGGTGATTTGGAGCTTCCTAGATGTGACATTTGGGACAGTGCCTTTTGACGTTTTGTTGCAAGTCTATTCGTCCCGCCCCGGAGCGAATACAAATCTGTGGTGAATTTTTTGACTGTTCCATTTGCATTATTTTTCTTGTGATTTTTTTATGCCCCTATAAAATTTTAAGTTCATTTGGATCTATCTTAGTTATCGTTTTATTTATATCTTGCATGCACTAATCGAAGGTGTGGGGATTGTATGTTTTATTTCATCTACAAGTGCTACTGATTGTTTCTTGTTTCCTTGAACATAGTATCTAGACATTATAGGAGCAGAAAGGAGTAAAGACTCATCAACACAAGTGGCGGTGACGTTTGGTCCGCCCATTTTACATGTGGGCACGTGGAAGAAGGAATAGCATCCATGGGTGTAACAAGAACACATATTTAATGCTCCTAGCCCTTAGAAGGGGAGGAGGTGAATTGTAACCGAGTTCTGAAATATATCAATAAAAAGGGTTGTCTTCCTTATTGGATTTTTGTTTCATTTTGATTCGTTCATGCTTTCCCTCCTTTCATGCACTTTCAATTCATAGGATTTAGCGTTAAGTTTAGTTCCATTTGTATCACACTTGGAGTTTCCTTTTTGCTTCGTATCCTCGTGCTTTTAGTGGCGATCATGGTGGGATGCTTGTCCTCTATTTTTAAGATCATAAATTTGATCAAAACTTGATTATTTTTGCTTGCAGGTATCGAGTTTTCAAACGCTGGACTGTTGTTCGTTCCAGCCTGTGGTGAATACAGAGCTGGAATTCGTCTTACCCAGAGACGAATGAGCATTTGCCCCACTGAAGAACACAAGCTTATACTGAGAGGTGGGGGGTGAATAGTATAAGACCACTTTAAACTTTTTCCTTCCACTTTCAAATTAATATTATGTAGTGAATAGATAGCAGTATCAAAAACAATAATCAAAGCAATGCACAAGATACCATCCACAAGAGAGACACAACAATTTACGTGGTTCACCCAATGCGGGCTACTCCACGGATAAAATATTTCACTAAATTTTATCACCTCAAGTTTTGGGAAACCTTTCCCGATTACAAAGTTTATGGGCACCAACCCAAAGGAGACACCAATCCCCTAGCTCTGCTCTGGCTAGTGATCCTCTAGAGAACCTCTCGCCCTCTGCCTTTAGCAAGTGGAACTCTATCCATAGAAGACACCTGTATTCCCTGCTCTGGCTGGAGACCTATGTCCTCAACTCTTTCACCTCCAAAGCTGGTCCTTGAATTTGCACTTAAACATAGTCCTTCGATTTAGCGCAAATGTCCTTGTTCGCTTTCTCTGTTCTGCACCAAACACAGTCCTTCGATCTGGCACAAATGTCCTCGAAATTGCACCTCTATGCAATCACAGCAGCACTCGATCAAACATCAACTTATGCACCTCTACGCAATCACAAAAGCATGATATTCGTGCACTCTGCTTCCTTGCAATCTCTCTCACTTAGAAGATTTGATGGAATGCACTCTGTACACTGCAATCGAATTTGCACTTTGATTTTTTAGCGATCGAACTTCTCCTTGCACTCTATCTGCAATAGTCACACTTCGAATGCACACTTTGATCGATATAAAATCTCTTCAAACAGCCCTCCTTTTATACTAACAATCAAGATCTAAACCTTGGTCTTAGTCGGCTATTATGCAAATGCAAACCCTAACTCCGTCGGTTGCACGCCCTAATCGTCGTCGGCCCAATTTTAACTCTATCGACTTCAACCACCTCTGTGGTTTAGTAGCTTCTGCCATGAAACCACAACATGTCACAATATCGTGATATTTTTGCAGTCGTACACTTTTGTTTGGCTATTGTCACGATATCGTGACACTTTTGCTTTTTTCTGCCTTGACAACATCCTTGTCACGAAATCATGACACTTCTAACTTTGTTGATGTCATCTTCACTCCTGTCACGAAATCGCAACACTTTAGTCTTCATTACCTTCTTCTCTGCTTTTGTCGTGAAATCATGACACATCTGCTTCTGCTGACGTCATCTTCAACTCTGTCATGAAATCGCGACCCTTTTGACTTCATGTCCTTCTTCTCTGCTTGCACTAGCAAAAACAGAACATGTCATGAAATCATGACACTTTCGCCTTCGAGCTCTTCCTTCTTGAATTCTTCGTGAAATCATGACACTTCTTCTGATGAAGACTTGCTAACTGTTTCTATCGTGAAATAATGACACTTTCTCCAACTAAATGCTGCCATCTCAACCTGTCGTAAAATCGTGACACTTTCTACATTTGCAAGTTTTCTTTTCAACCTGTCATGAAATCGTGACACTTTCTGCATCCATACAACTTCTTTGTAGCCTATCACAAAATCATGATGCTTCTTATTTCAGACTCTTCCTTTTGCTGCGTGTCATAAAATCATGACAGTTCTCTCTTCGATCTTTTCAACATGTCACAAAATCATGACAGTCCTCACCTCGACCTCTACAGCATGTCACGAAATCATGACATTTTTCATGTAACTTTCTCTCTTCTAACTTGTCGTGAAATCGTGATAGTTCACACTGCGGACTCTCTTTTCTACATTATGTCATGAAATTGCGACACCTTTTCGTCCGTACAACTTTCCTGGCAATGTGTCACGAAATCGCAACACTTTTCCTTCTCTGCCTTCCTGCACTTTTCGAGTCATGAAAATGCGACATGTCGCGAAATCACGACACTTTTCATATAGCTCTCCTTCTCTGCCAACATGTCACGAAATCATGACAGTTTTGCCAAAACTTTCTCTCTCCTCAAACATGTCGTGAAATTGTGACAGTTTTGCCAGCACTTTCTCTCTCCTCAAACATGTCACGAAATCGTGACAGTTTTTCTAGTCGTCTGCATACTTTTTCTTACTTGTATTTTTCTTGATCTTTTGCAAATGGGCTACTAAGAACTTCCTGGAAACTCACTGATCATGCTCTGAATAACCTTCAACAAAACAAATTCCTTGACATCAAATCAAATTACTTCAAAAAATTCTTGACATCAATGACAACATCTACACTTGAGCAAAGGCAATGTACCCAAGGTACCCAAAATTGCCAACAATCTTCCCCTTTGTCATTGATGGCAAACCTTTATTGAAACACACCTTAAGAGCCAAAACTGAAGCCAACTATGCCAAAACTGAGAACTGCCTTTCAAGTTTTGCTCCCCCTGACTTGAAGCTTTCCTCTTCACATTGAAACTCTCCCCCTTACTCATATATCTCCCCCTTTGTCATCAATGGCAAAGGGTCACCTTTGGGGCTCGGGACTAAGAATGAGCCTCTTAGCTTAGTCCCTCCCCCACCTCCTCATGAGGAGATTAAAACTAGAATGGGAGTAAAACTTCCACTAGGCACTGATCATCATCAGTGTCTATAATTTCTTTGCCCGGCCTTTTCTTGAACTTTTTGCCCGCATTCCTGTTTTTGTCACTGTTCTTTTTCTTGTTCTCATCCCTGTCCTTTTTCATGTCTTGATCCTTGGACTTGATCATGCCACTGTTCCTGTTCCTGTACCTTGGAAGATCAACTCTACACTGTCTAGCTGGGTGACCTGCATTGTTGCATTTATAACAAGTAACACTATAATTTCTTTTAGGCATACTTGTTCTTTGAATCCACCTGTTCTGACTAACCGTAAACCTGATATTAGCCTTGCAGACAATTGCATTATGCCCAAATTGATTACAATAGTAGCAATACCCTTGGAAGAAATTACCACTTCTGAAATTGTTGTTAACCTTCTTCATTTGAGACATGCAATGTGCAGCCATGTGACCAAGCCTATAACACGCAAAACATCTACCGTGAAATTTTCCTTTATACGACCTCTTGGGTCCTGAAAACTTTTTCTTCGCATTATGAATTTTTTTTTCTATTTCTGTGCATCGATCACTCATGGACTCATGTTTTGAAGTACTTTCTTCATCAGAACTCTCTTCCTTTTGGAATCTCTTGCTAGATTCCCCAACCTGTTCTTTGAGTGGCTTAACAAAACCAAGACCTATTTTATCTATTGGATTTCTTTGACCTTTGATGAGAGACTTAACCCTTTTGGAGCTATCTTGAAACCTGTATAGCTTATCCTTGTACTCTTTAATTTCCACTTCCAGAGAAGCCATTTTCTATTTCAACTTATTATACTCAAGAATCTTAGACTCTAACTCATCCTTGAGTTCTTGTGTTTTAGCTATAGAGAATTCAAGGCTTTCTATAAGATCGTCTCTCTCCATACAACATTCATCTAACTTAATCTTGAGTCTATCATTCTTCTTTCTTTCCTTTTTCAAAACACTAATAGCATTATTAAGTTCACTTTCAAGATCTTTTATTTGTTTGCTTTCTGAATCCTCAAGGCCTTTTCCAGATTTCTTATCACTGGAGGTGCTACCTTTTTCAAAAACCATACAAGCATCTTCTTGATAGTTTTCTGAAGCATCCTCATACATACTGGAAACCAAATCATTATTTGTATAGTGATCCTCAAGGTGACCAAAATTTCCACATCTAAGACACTTCATAATAATGAATCTATGTTTCGGTTCTTCCTCCTTTTCTGATATGAACAGCATCTCATTTTCCTCATCACTTGAAGAGCTTTCACTATCACTGCTAGAACACTTACTTGCTTTATCTACGTAGAAACTCTTCTTGTTCTTGTATGAATACCTCTTTCCTTGATTGCTATGCTCATCTTTGTTCTTTCTGTAGTACCTGTGCTTTTTAGAATCCTTGCTCTTAACATCCTGCTTCTCTTCATCACTTTCATTCTTGAAAATAGTACAGTCAGTAGCATAATGACCGAACTTTCCACAATTGAAGCATCTTATATTTTTTATGCTTTTGTGCTTTCTAGATAACTTGCCTTTCTTGCTGTAATATGCCTCTTCATCACTAGAAGACTCATCACTCTCTTGAATCTGTTTGCCCTTTGATTTCTTCGTAGCTTTGAAAGCTGCCTCTTTCTTGACATCAACTTTCACTTGAGTTCTCAACTCAAATGTTGCAAGTATACTATGGAGCTCATCATTTTTCAACTTATCCAAATCTTTAGCTTCCTCAATAGCAGAAATATTTTCACTAAATCTATTAGGAAGAAATCTTAAAATCTTATCACAAACATCATTTTCAGCAAGCTCAAGACCTAGGTCTTTCATGGAGTTAAAAACCTCATCCATACGAAGCATGTAGTCCCTAATATTTTCATCATCATTCATCTTGAGTTGTTCAAACATACCTTTGAAGTGTCTCAATTTGGCCTTTCGGACATTTACATCACCTGTGTGAACCACCTGCAGCTGTTTCCACATTTCACTAGCTATATTGCAGTGAATCACCTTGGTAAGATCTGCCTTCTGTAAACCCTTCAGGATTGCATTCATTGCTTTTGAATTGCTATGATGTAGGAGCTTAGATTCAATAATTTTCATGTCTGCCCCCACCCAAAAATTGTGGAGCAAAGAAATAACCCCAATGGGAGGGATTTGGAGTGGCATTTGGAAAGGATGAAGACCTTGCCCCCCTGGCATGATTTTTACCCTATGGAAGTTGAGTTTGATCTTGTCCAACATCCTTTCCCAAGCCCAGACTCCACATTTTTGAGGAAGATGAAAGACGATCTGAGGGAGGAATTGAAGGATTGGGGCATAGAACAATTAAAGGAATGGTGGAAAATGAGAGTTCATCGACAAAAGATGAAATCATATGGAATCTTGGATATGGATAAAGACTTCACGATTGTTTACGAAGCCAATGTTGGGACTTGGAAGTCCACCTCCTTTGCCGACTTTGTTCCCCCAAGTGCCCCAAGTTTGTGCGAAAGCCCAAGGAGAGATGATGATGCTTCGCAAGAAGAAGAAGAGGAGGTAGAAGTTGCACTAGGAGAACTGCCTCAGGAACCTATGGAAAGCCATGACACTAATGCCATGGGGTCGATGCAACCATCATAGAAGAATAAAATAAAGAGGCAGGAGTAAGCTCAAGTGCCTCCAACCCACCTGAAGCGATCACACACAAAGCTTCCAAGTGCTTCTATCGGACAACCTACGACTGGTCCAATCAAAGCAAATATCAAAGGAACGATGTCACCAAGAGTCGAAGCAACCCCGAACGTGGATGTCATCAATATGGAGGAACTCCTCCAACAAGAAGGAGTTCCCGAAGAAGAAGTCATGGAGGTCAAAAGTACTGAAGTTCAAAAGGAACAGGAGTCGATCACATAGGAAGTCACTATTGCTGCTCTGCCTGGAGGGCACGTAGGTATGTACTCTTCATCCTTTGCCCTGGTTTCTCAAGGTATATCCACCACGGTCCCGATCGTGAGTCCCCAACTGTATCTTTATCCCCTACAAATTCAATCGCCCTCTCGCGTGTTGGTCGTCGCTACTTCAAGTTTGTCTCACAATCTCATTAGCCCCACTCACATGTCCACTCCATTAGAGTCATCTAGTCGGGACAAGTCTATCGACACTACTTCGCTCGCCCATGCCACTATTCCCTTGGTTCTCAGTCAAGGCGAAGGTAGTCCCCCAATGTTGAACCCCGTTCCACACTCCCCGGTCACACACGACATTTTTTCACTCATCGAAACTCCTACCACACCCATTGTCGAACATGTTGGTGAGGCATCCCCTGTCCATTATTTGTATTTGTTCACCCATTTGGATGGAGATCTAGCCTCATTTGAAACTAAGTTATCCATGATAAAGGAACGTCCTCTGGTTGAAAAGCTACTCTAGGCCCGAAAAAACATCAATAAAATGCTAAAGGAGGTGAGGAAAAATAGAGGGTGCTCTCTGGTCCAAGTTGAAAAATGCATTGTCTTTGACTTGAAAGCTGGGAAGTTACATAAGGTGAAAAATATTCCTAAGGTCCAAAAGCCCCTGGACGAAATGACTCCAGTGGATTATGATTATCAAGATAAGTCCAAGGACCTGGAACACCCGAATGTAGATAATGAATTTGCATCCATGCATGTCAGAATTGAAACTTTTTGTGCACATGCAAACATTGCCAATCAACACAGATTTGAAGCAAAGAGCACCAACATCAAGTTGGAAGAGGAGTTAGCAAGAACCCGCTCCAAGCTAGAGGATGCGAGAGAAGCGAGTGTGGTGATGAAGAAGGAAGCATAAGTCCTGAAACAAAAAATAGAACAACTACAAAACTCAACTGAAAACCAAAGCAAGATACAGGCCAAAGCTAATTTGAAGGCCAAAGAATTTGAAAGCAAGATCTTGCAGATGCAGCAGCAATTGTAGGAAAAAGAGAGCCTAGAGCTATTTGATAGGGGCTGAATAAAAGAAATCCACTCACACCTACTGAAAGGCTTCAGATCTCGAACCTCCAACACCTTGTCAATCTTGACATACATCATCGAAGCCCAGAATGTCGCTTCTCAAGAACGGCCGATCGTAGATGAAATCATCCAAAAAATCAGAGGCCAACTCAAACTGGCTTTTGAGGTCCAAAGTGTCAAATATTAGGACCTGCAGGTCGCTGCGATGAGCCAGACAACCAGATATTGGTCCACAACTCAAGCCACGGTCCGCGCCTTCTTCTCCAAGGTGAGGAAAGCACAGAAGGTGAAAGATCTCTTGGATGTATTTGAGAACGAGCAGCGTGCATCGCTGGGCTACTTTCAAGATCTCTCTTCATTAGGTTTCCCTAGCTTCATTGATGACGATGGGAACCTTATGACCAAGGAAGAAATCAAGCCGACATGGTTTTAGTTTGAAGGTGACATCTCAAATATAGACGAGTGGGTAGAGCCAATTATAGAAGAACAAGTCACAGATTTCATTTTGAGACATTATAGGATTGTGGCCTACCTCAACGATCAAAGCACAAGAGCTAAGCATACTGATATAGGGAAAATAGATTGGTTCCATGTTCTGGTAAAAGTGATACAAGACCAAGAGACTTTATCAAAAGGTTCCTGGGCTCATGTTCGTCGAACCATGGAACACATCCATGATTGCTTTTCCCCACCACTGCAGTCGGAGGCCACGCCAGAAGCAAAAGAAGAAGAAGAAGAAGAATAGCAAGAAGAAGAATAAGAAGAAGCCACAGCCGTGGAAGCACCCGTAGAAGGAGAAAAGGGAGAAGGATCTGGAGGTAACTCTGGCCCAACAGATCAAGGGTAAGGTTTCTTGCACCGAGGTGAGTTCATTGCCCCGCGAGCTGCCAAGAATGTTGAAAATTTTGTCATATTCCCTAGAGGGGTAGAAAAATCAATTTTTTTTTGAAAAAGTGTTTTTTTTTTTAAAGTGTTTATTTTATTATTTTTGAAAACATTTGTAAGTTGCAACAATTTTGAATTTCATTGCCATCCCCTTTGTATATATAATGGAGATGCAAAATCTTCGCTACTAACCAAGCTAAGAAAAGAGCTTCGCAAAAAAAGGAAGATAGCTTCACCGAAAGAAAGAAGTGGAGAATGAAAAGAGCTTCACACCCGAAGCGTTTCAAACAGATGCTTTGGGCGAGAATCTTGCGAAGTGGCATTCAAAGAATTTCAAACGTTGAGAAGTAGCTTTTCTAAAGAGGTAAGACAAAGAAGTTTAGATCACGGTTCAAATTTGCTAAGGTGTGAAAAGAGCTTCGCACCTGAAGCATTTCAAGTAGTTGCTTCAGGCAAAAATATGGCGAAGCAAAATTTGAAGGAGTGCAAACATTGAAAACTACTTCACCAAGAAATCTCTAGAGCACCCACTTCAGACCTCCCCACTGGCAAACCATTTTTACTTCATCAAAATTTGTTGCGAAGCATTTGCTTCAGATAGCTTTTGTGCAAAGCTCTTTCACCCGAATTGGTAGTGGCCCGTGAAGAGCAGAACATTTTGCAATCCAAGGATGCACTTTGGTCAAAAAACCCTTGAATCATAGTTTTGAGGGAGGATCGCAGCGAAGCATTTTGAAGACTCACTAGTGAAGCATCCACTTCAGGTAGAGACAATGAAGCAGTTGGGCACGCCTTTCCATCGAAGCGGTAAAATATCAAGAGCCATCTTAAGGAGGAATATTTACTTTGGCATTTTACATCCCCAAAGCCGTCCGGTGAAGTTCATTCATGTGAAGTGCAAAACCAAGAAGGAGGACCTACTTCGGCTTGCATCCATTGTGAAGAGGAGTTGCGAATGAAAAATTAGTGAAGCACTTCGAGGGCACACACTCCAATTCAGGTATTTTTTTGAGGAAATCAAGTGCCTCATAAATGTATTTTTACGTGCCCGGTGAACTCGCTGTTCTTTTTTGGCAATTGGAAAGGAAGTCTCAGTACCTGAAGGAGAACCCAACGGACATGGCGGCCACTCGAGCTCCACACCCAGAGACCAAGGACGTTTAGATGGCTCATTAATGCATGTTTCCCTGACTGACCTAGTCGCAATTGCCAAATATAGAAAAGGATTTGAGATCTCAGTCATGAGAGCTGCGAGATCCGAATTCTTAGGTTTTCGAGGATATACTCCTCTATTGTGTGCATTGATGGCTCAGAGGGTTGGGTCCTCTATAAAAACCTAGGCATTGTAATGTAAAAAGGGGGAACTTTCTGCTAGAAAGCTGTTGTAACTCGAATCCTTGCGATTAATACTAAAGAGCTTTGGGTTCAATTTCTCTCTTGTATGCTGCCTTCTATGATTATTTCTGTTATCTCTTCTTCATTTGCATATTGTAATTCTGCATTCTGGATTTAGGTGTGCAATTGGGGTAGAACCCTAAAATTTTCCCGAAGGATACATAGGGGAGAAAAACACCATATTAGTCTTCTTTTATGCTGCCTATGGATAGTGTTTCTATTATATTCACCTATTTCTTGGTCACCGTAATTCTGAACTCTGGATTTCGACGTAAGGGGGAGAGTAATATTGGAACTCATCCAGAGGATACATAGGGGGGCTAATACCGTGTTCATTTCATTTTATTCTTGGTATTTATTGCTGCTATTTTGAGCTATTATACAACGATCGTGCTTCTGGTTCTTTCCCACTTCAAATTATTGACACTTCTTCCCTTACCCTGTTTATTTCTTTCCTGCACCCTTACTCTTTTCTATTTCTTTCCTGCACCCTTACTCTTTTATCTCTTTCCTGCACTCTTGTCTTAAAACATCGAAGTATTTTAGTAAAGGAGTCGGCCTTTCTCTAGATATTGGCACGAGGGGCATCTCTTCCTCTCGGCCTTTCAATGTTGGTCCAGGTCTAGGGTGCGTACATTACCCAAAATACTTTCTTGGGTAGATTTTATGACCAACAGTACAATGGTGTGATGTGTATTGATTGTGGATGATATATGTCGATGATGATTTAATACTTGAGTATGCATTAATTATATTTTATAGATAGTATATAACATGTAGCATGAACTTGACTAGTTGTAGATATACCAAAATGTGAATGTATGGATGCAAGTGTCTTGTATGTACACTTGATATGTGTGTATATGGGCATACAATTGGAAACCCGTATTTGGTTTTGATTATCTCAAATGGTTGAAGTAATAAAAGACAAAGGAATAGTCATGCTAACCGTGTACCTTATTATGAAATAAGCAAACATGCAATGTATATGATGAATGCAATTGGAAATGTACTTATGGAGGTAATATAATGAACTTTTTGAATGTGCGGTGAATGACAATGTATAAACATGATGAAGATACAAATCATTATTGGTGGAGCTAGCGGTGATGCTATTTGGTCCTTGTTCCCAAGATTGTTGTATGTGTAGAAGAATTTCTAGAAATTCAAACACCATAGTTTGAACAATCAAACTCATCTAGTAGAAAATCAATATCATGTAGAAGTATTGACTATCCTAATGAAGATAAAGCCTATCATGGAGTTGTGTGTACAAAGTAATGTTTATTTATCCATTTTGAGAGAGGTTGGACTAACCAATTGTAAACCTAGCTGATTAAGCTAGCTCATCCATAAGCGCATAGTGGTCTATACAAAATAAGGTCACTAATATGATAGATGTGTCACCACTTGTAAGGCATGCTCCATTGCTAGTAAAGCATCTATAGCCCCTATGGAGATTTACTCATTGATTATATGGACCTGAGGACATCAAGGATTCAAGTTTTTTAATGATTCTCTTTTGCATTGCTTTTCTTTTCTCTTTTTACTTTTATTTTTTTGTAGTGTTCTTTTTAATGTTTGATATTATTTTTTGCTTTCTTTTATTCTTTTCTTTTTTTTGAATAGCTTATCCTTTTATCGATCCTCAGGTTTGGATCACACAAATGATAGGATGAGTGAGATGAATTTCACTTTATGGTAAGTCTTATGCAAGGTGTTGTCATCCCTGCACTCAAAATATGCTTAATATGTGATATGGGTGATTATTCCATGAAATAACTCAAGTAAGTGAGGGGAAGCTTTGAAATGCTTTAGAATTTGATGGATTTCGATGTTGTCTGATTGGATTGACTATGAATGGTTGAATAATAGAAATTTTTACTACCATGCAACTAAGAATAGGATTGGAAACCACTGCAAACATTCTAACAAATGTATGTTTAATCCTTCAATGATTTGTTATATGTAAAATTATGTATGTATACGTACAAGTAGAATTATATGACAATGTGATAATGAACAATGCAGTAGCATGAAAAGTATGGGTGAAGGGAATTATGGAATTTCTATGTACAAGCAACATGAATGGCATGATACAAGTGCGACCAACTTGTTTTTGGTAAGAAAACCAAGTGAGAGAGTTGAATGTAAATTTATGAATCCAAATGTTTCACCCAATTTACATGGATGAATCTTGATGGCATGTATGGATGCATTTGGTGAGTGAATTGAATACAAATGTTTGGCAACATAAACATGGTTTATGAGTGTATATTATGATGGAAGAGGTTGGAAAGTGAGCCTGTGAAATGGAGGATAAAGGAGAAGAGAAGAAAGAAAAAAAAAATAGAAGGAAAAAAAAAAGGAAATGTAACCAATCAAAGGTATGTAGGTGCTCGAAGCATGACCATACAATGATGATCAAAAACCAAAAAAGAGGTAGAGAGAGGAAGGAAAAGAAGAAAATAAGATCACACCAAATGTATGTAGCCACTCAAAGTGTGACCATACAACATTGATATAAATCCATATGAGATAGATGTAGGAGAAAAGAGAGTAGAAGATTGGTGGAAAAGAGGAAAATGAAATGCAAGATACATCACCAATAGATGGTTTTGATTGGTTTGCATTTTTATTATTGTTGTTTTTTTTTTTGGATTTTTGTTGTTTTCGATGTCGAATGTACAAGTAAATAAATGTGCCCCTTGGAGAAAAATCTCTACTAAGGCCATAAAGTAGACAAGAAGTAAAAAAATGCTAGGCTATGGTACGCAATATCTATGCTAGACTAGGCTATGTGATGCTAGACTATGCTATGTCTATGCTAGACTAGGCTACGTTATGCTAGGCTAGACTATGTTTATGCTATACTGGGCTATGTATATTTTTATGCCTATGCTAGACTATAATATGCTGCGCCTACGCTAGGCTATGCTATGCTATGCCTATGCTATATCTATGCTATACTAGGGTATGTTATGCTAGGCTAGGGTATGTTTATGCTATATTTGGCTGTGTATTGCTACCTATGCTAGGCTATGCTATGTCTATGCTAGACTAGGATATGTTTGTTGCTACACCTATGCTAGGCTATGCTATGTCTATGCTAGACTAGGCTATTTTTGTTGCTACACCTATGTTATGCTATGCTATTCTATGCTATGATATGCTAGACTATGCTATGCTAGACTATGCTAAGTCTATGCTAAGTGTGTTTTGAAAGAGATTTGAAATATAATTAGATGCTATTGAAAGAAAACAAATGTATGTTAAGTGCATTTTGAAAGAGATTTGAAAGCTAATGAAGTGCTTTTGTAAAGATATAAATCTAATTAAATACTTTTGCAAAGAGATTTGAAACCTATCTAGATGCTTTTGAAAGTTTAGGATCACATGGATTTTGTGCCTTTGGAACGTAATGGAGCAGAAGTTAACGAACTTGGAAGTGAAGTGTAAAATGAGATTATGGCTTATTTATGATGGCAAGGTAAGGGCACAACCTTATACCTGGCAATTGATTTATGTGGACCAAATTATTTGAGGTTTGTGGTGAAACCTTTAAGGTGAGGCAAAGGGTGCAACCTTTGACAAAAGGGCACAACCTTTTGAACCTAGCGATTTATTGTGATGGCGAGGCAAATGGTGCAACCTTTTGAACTTGGTGATTGATTGTGATGGTGAGGCAAAGGATGCAACATTTTGAACTTAGTGATTGATTATGATGGCGAGGAAAAGGGTGCAACCTTTGATAAAATGACATAGTATTTTAAACCTGGCAATTGATTGTGTTGGTGAGGCAAAGGGTGCAACCTTTTGAACTTGGGAATTGATTATGATGGTGAGGCAAAGGGCACAATATTTGACAAAAGGATGTAATATTTTGAACCTAGAAATTATTGTTGATGAATGTGTTTTTGTTGTAGGACCAACACTTGTTGTTTTACTAGTACCCATTGTTGTTGAATGAGTTGTTGTTGCAGGACCAATACTTGTTATTGTACAAGTACCTATTGTTGTTGAATGAGTTGTGGTGAGACTAGTACATGTTTTTGTTGCACTAGTACATGTTTGTTGAATGAGTTATTGTGGGACTAGTACTTTTTGTGGTTGCATTGGTACCTATTGTTTTTGAATGATTTATTGTTGTAGGATCAGTACTTTTATTATTTTAATGGTACCTATTGTTGTTGAATGAGTCGTTGTGGGACCAGAACTTGTTGTTGTTGTATTAGTACCCATTCAAGTGGCAACTAAAGTTGAAATTTAGGTGGCTGACCTATATTCAAACATTTTTTATCTTTTTCTATTTTCTTTTTCATGACTCTAGTCCCAATGGATAAGGTATAATGGGTTCTCTATTTTAGCAAGCAAAAACCCTTGAAAGACACCAATAATGTAAGTTGATTTATTAACCACATGCAACAACATTGTAAAATTTGTGAAGTAGAAAAGGCTAAATGTGCAAGCTAGCTTATTGATCTCTATTATGAGTTCAGCATATCGCTACAATTTTAGGCTAGAAAATTTGGCTAAGTGTTGGAATACAAGGCCAAAAATTTATGGGCATTGATATCATCTAGGGCAACAAAAAAGTCTGATACTTGGCTAAGAAGAAGCTCATATTTGGTTAAGTGTCGATAATGAAGTCTAAATTTTTTTGGGTGTTGATGTCATCAAGGGCAGCGAAAAATAGCACCTAGCCAAGAAAAGGCTCAAATTTGACTAAATGTTGAAAGACAAGTCTAAAAATTTAGGTGTTGATGTCATTAAGGGCAATGGAAAAAATTTGATGCCCAACTAGGAAAAAACTCAAATTTGGCTAAGTGTTGGAAGATGAAGGCCAAAAATTTTAGACCTACTTTGGCAAGATGCTAGAGAGCCCAAACCTACACTAGTAAACAAAATCCACTATTAGAGAATATCAACAACCAAAAGGCTTCCCTCATTCAACACCTATCCTAATGTAATTGGACCAATCATAAAGCAATATGAAATAAAGCAACTAATATATCACCTCACAAAATAACTTGAGACACATGGGACACCATGTTCGTAGGAGAATTTAGATCCATCCATGTTAGTGATGTGGCCCCATCATAATTACACCAAAAGGAGTTGGAAAATGATTGTGCATATGCTATACTGACTTGACTAACCTATAGTTCATTTTGAAGGAAATCATGGTAACCCATTCAAAGGATTTGCTCTTTAGATTTTAAAATTGGATAAGTTGTATGATGATTGTACTATGAGCTTTGGAATACAAATTGAATTGTTGTTTGACCTCTCTTTGAAATTATTGTAGAACATGTATGTATGTTCACTCTATTGTTAAGCATTTTTGTTAAAATTGAATGAATGGTGTATTTGGTCAAAGTTATTATGCTAACTAGATTTCTATTAGACTAATATCTATTCAATATTTGGAATGCTTGATGATAGACATGTTTAATTTATTAAATATCTTATATTGGTAAATGAGATTTGATCTGTTAGACAATTTGATTAAGTTTTGAGTGTAAGACTCTCATACCTTGTACCTCTTGATGTTGTTTAATCTCGATCATTTTAAGTTTTATTTACTAACCCTATGCATTCATTTCTTTAGTATGCACCCTTTTATTAGTTTAGCTAGTACCATAAGGAACCGACCTTCTCAAAAGGCTAATCCAAAAGCTATTTTGAGTCTTTAATCTTGGAGGAGGTCTTAAGGGTGCAAATTATCCACCTAGGCAGATTTTAAACCAAAAGAAACCACCAAAAGTGGAGGTGGTCAAATTGAATTTTAATAGAGCATCAAAAGGAGATCTAGAACCAGTAGGAGGAGGAATACTTAGAAATAATAGGGAAGGAATTTTATCTCATTACACTTTCAATAGTGGATTTAAGATAAATAATGAAGCTCGAGCTTGGATGACTTTAGTAGGGTTCAAAATATGCAAACAGATGAAATGGAACAAAGCATGGATGGAAGGTGATTCTCTAATGGTAATAAATGCAATTTTGAGTAAAGCAAAGGCATCATAGAACATACAAGAGATAATAGTTAAAATACAAAACCTTGTTATAAAGTTTAAAGAAATCATGTTGACACCTATGTTAAGGAAAGGAAACAAAGTGCAAATAGGCTAAGCCTATAGAGGGGTTTTAATTGAGGATAGTGAAGTTAAATTCTCTTTTACATGGTTAGAGGAAGCAATAAGTTTAGTTGAAGCTATCAAGAAAATATCCATTGCCTGAATCAAATAATGATTACAATTTATTTTAGTATTTTCCATTGGTAATATTTGTTTTATTTTATAACATTAATATGCTTTTATATTCCCTTTCCTGGTGCTTTCAGCAGCGTAAAAGGTTTAAAATGATTGTGGCATGGTGGTTATAGGGGCGGACTGCACGAAGATCTATGTAGCGGCTTCTGGGACGGACAACACAGAATACTGTGGCGGCCATAAAAAGCTGGACAGCCTGCCCGGATTCGTGGCGGCTACCGATTCCACCATGTAAATTCAAAAGAAAAAAATATATATATGCTTTTATATAAACTATTTATTATAATTCTTGCAGTTATGCTTCAAGAAGAAAAGTAGGAATCCAAATCTAACAAAACTAAGTTTTTAAAATACTACTTTACTAAAATACTAAATTTTGGAAATATCGCTCTACTAAGTTTAGAATATTAAATTATGTGTGTTCGCTGCCAATCTTTATACAATATAATATAATATTATATCCCGATCTCTTCGTAGGTACCTTATCAACCATCAAATTCAAATCTTCCGCAGCCCCACCACCTCCTTTTCAGAGGCCAGCACACGCCATGGGCTCCAAACCCAGCCGTGAGTTGTCCACGTCATAGAGGATGCAAAAATTCTGCTGTAGAATGTTCCCAATGATCGAAAACGGGTATTTATTCTTCTGCACCGGCACCACCGCCAGGCACACCACGCTCTTGTCGAATTCCGCAGACCCACTGCTAAGAAACGCTGCCTCCGTTAAGAACAATGCTGAAAAATAGAAAAAGCACGGTCTTAAACAAAAAAAAATGGACTGGGTGGGCATCCAATGCTGAAAGGGACTTCAAGTGCTACCCCCCATTGATTTCCATCTCTGCATAGTGAATAGACAACCAATGTAGAAAATCAGTGAATATGAGCACACAAACAACCAGAGATGCTCACAAAATCACAGAATGAACAACAGTTTGAGAAGTCTCAAAGGAAAGTGCAACAAGCAAAGGCACAGACATGCTTTTGAAATGAGGGGACCAAAGCCAAAATGTACCAAATGGACATGGATGGGCATTCACTTTGTCAGCTAACATACTAATTATAACAGATATAGCACCAAATGGACATGGATGTGCAATCAGCGAACATACTAACTACAACAGCAATCACTTGCTTTGTTAAATCAGAAACCAAATATAGGCCATAACTTACAAAATAAAAATTGTTGCCTAGTATAAAAAAAGAAACAAAAACAATTAGGGGTTTCAAAAACTAATGTTGCTTTCCAAACAATTACAACAAGAGGGGCTTGGAAATAATTTACCAAGCCTTCAATTTTCCTAGATAATGAGTTGTTCAAATTTTGGAAAAAATGATCACAAGATAAAATTAATTAATTAAGTTAAAAAAAAACTTAATTAACTAATTAAAATAAAAATTGTTTTACCAGACGTTCAATGCTACCGACCATTTAAGTACATAGATATTTCCATCTCTGGAGAGTGAATAGACGAGTAATAAAGAAAATCACTGAATATGAACAAAGCCATTTGGATTGGTATAAAGTTTAGGCACCTTTTCTCCAGTTGACTCTGGAATATGTTGGAATATTTGCTGTCCTCTCAAACGCGGAAGATGGGAGAAGTCAACGAGAATCAACCAGTCTTGAAAGAGGCCCATGAGTTTGGAATAATGGGTTCGAAGACAAGAGTTTAAAGTGATAAATCAAAAACTTTATTTAAAAATATATATAAAACAATTAAAAAATGTTGGATTGGAGATATCTAATATTTTTTTTTATGATTGTGTTTAGGATTCAAATAAATAAGTGTTGTATTTGGGATGTATGATTGGTGGTATCTTGAGACCCTTTAAAGCTGTGTTGAGGAATAAAGTAATGTAGTATTTAGGATGCATGATAAGTAGTACTCAACATCCTTGTTATTATATTGAGGATGATAAATTTCAAATGTTACAAGAAGAAGCATTTACATCATGGGAAATGAGAGAAGGAAACAAAACAAAAAACAAGTCAAAGCTCAAAAAAGTGTAAAGCTAAATAAAGTTATTTATTTGCTAGCAGCAAGTGAAGGTGAAGAATTATCAGCATTTCACTGCAACTTACAAATGATCCTCAAAGAACCCAATGTTTGTGAAGTCCTTTTTAAGAATGGTATTGCATGTCCTCTTGATTTTGTAAAGACAATATACAAGACATTAATCACTTTTGACGTGCTTAAGGAGGAGTGTAAAAGGCTAAAGGAAACAAATGAAAGGTTGAAGGTCAAGCCTACTATAGCAAGCAATTGTTGTGACATAAGCAATCTTATCCAAAGGAAATATTTTTCTTGTGATACTAACAACTTAAACATTGTTCATGATAGTGTTGTTGTTTGTATTGAAGATGATCATCAAAGGGTAAAGTATTGGATGCTCATCATTGTGTTGGTTGTGACAAGGGCCATTTTGTTAAAGAACATAGTGATGATAAATATATTGGATGTTTTGAAAAGCATACCAAATATATTGGATCCAAAGTAATGAAAATACTTGAATATAATGGCAAAGGATTGGAAAAAAATGGGCAAGGCATAAGAAAGACCATAGAGCTTAACATAAGGGAAAAAAATGAAGGCCTTGGTTACATTGTTCAGACCAAAAGTGAGGAAACCAACTTTGTGAAAGGATAAACCTATGATATGGATACAAATTTTAGAATAATTTTTTCCAATCATTATGCACGATAAGGACATTTGATAGCTCAATGTTAGGATTTGCATCCATGTGAGATTTATGGTGGAAATAATCACTGTAAGAATTATTGTTTGCACAAAAAAAAAAAATATATTGATTGTAGATAGATGAATGTGATAGAATGGAGAAAAATGAAAGAAATGTTGAATTTATTTATAGGAGGATGTCTTGTTCTCAAAAGATCAAGATAAGCTACAAAAGTAGCATTGCATTGTAAGTGATTGTTGATGGCTATTAAGTTTTATGTGTGTCCTAGGTTAGATGGTTGAGAGAGACCACACTGATAGTTATTGTTTATTTATACAAAAGACTTATTATAAATAGATACTTAATTATTCGTATATCCTAAAGAGGTGGGTGAGACCCATATTCCTTTGTGGTGTTTTATAAGGATTAGAAAAAATGAATTAATGGAGGTGCTAGAAATCAATTTTATTTTAGTGATTAGTTATAAATTAAAGTCAGTACAGTAAAAGTTAGGCTGTGATGGATAGTGTATAACTGATGGATAGTGTATACCTTCCAAATTATTTAGGTACCGACCCATCTTAGCTATATAAGTATAAACCCTTACATCTCCATTTAGCAATTAGCAATGTATCTTATTTCTCTCCTTGCAGTTTCTACGTATATGTCTTTATGTATTAGTTATGTATACAACTTGTATATTATAATACATTCCTAACTATGGATTTATAAATATATTCATATCTGTGTGTAATATCTTTTAATACATCCTTAATTGTGAGTTTTTGATAAATATCTTTCTATCTTTATATGATCTCTTTTATTTTTTCTACACTATTGGTATTGTGACTGCTTTGATTGGCATTATAGATTTTTAACATGCACATGATTAAAGAACAATTAAATCTCGTGCGTCAATGCCATTGAATTTCAAAGCACTCAGACAGGAAAAGGAGATCACACGTTTGAATCTCTAGGAAGCCAATAAGAGAATGCACTTTCAGGAATTTTGAGGAATGCTGGGCTTGGTCAAACCTAATATTTTTTAGAGGCTAAACCTTTGTTTGATATGTCTCACCATTTATCTTTCTTAAAAGCATTGGAATATTTTGAAAGCCTATAAAGCCATAGGTTTGACCCCTAAACTTTATAGGTCCTCCCACCAATGGTGACCCATGGAACAAAAAGCAAAACATTGATAGAAGAAAAAATCTACAAAATATATAAAATGTGGTCCACGTCATTGGTCTCTCTTTGTAAAAAAAGATTTTGAATGATGATAGGTTGAAGCCCAGTTTAGAAAGGAGACTCAATAATGGCTATAGCAAATCTTACATGACAATTATAAAGAAAGTAATAATTAAAATATTATTATAATTTTTTTAATTTGAGAAAATATTTTTTATACACATTTGTTGTGGGGATTGAATCTGGGTCACATCACCGATAATGCAAGTGGCGTCCTTGCCCGTAAACCACGTCAGACGGATATTATTATAATTCTTGAAATAAGACTATTTTATATTTGTGTTGTTTATTTATTTTTTTGTTTAGTTTGCAATGGAAATTCAAATTTAAATATTGGAAAAGTAGATCGATGAAAATAATTCTTAAGAGCATTTTACTTAAAATACCTTCGTTGTTCAATATTACAAAATTATAATTCTTGAAAGAAGACTATTTTATATTTGTGTTGTTTATTTATTTTTTATTTAGTTTGCAATGGAAATTCAAATTTAAATATTAGAAAACTAGATTGATGAAAATAATTTTTAGGAGCATTTTACTTAAAATACCTTCGTTGTTCAATATTACAAAAAGCATTCTGAAAAGATGAAAAATCTATCTTTCCTTTCCCTTGTAAACTCTTGACTTACCTTGCCATACAACAAGAAGCAACGATCGTCAAACTTGCCATACAAACTGTAAACTTTACCATCGAAACTATATGGCCTGTAAACAATCTTTAATAATTTTGTGAAGGACCTCACAAACAGACTGCAACATTTAGTCCTTACACAATAATAATGGAAGCAACAACGCATCAACCGTTGCCCCCTACGCTCACATTGCGATCAGTCCCGGCAGATCACCAATTTCTCAAACGGCCTTCTCCGCATATGGTCCTCCACTATTAAATCATCTTGCATGCTATAGTTTAACCTACATCCCGATGTCCTTTACAAATCTGCTCACATCGTCGGTCTCGGGAGTATAGCATCGTCAGGTCTAGGTATTCGTCACCATGTCTTCACTGTTTGAAGACTTCCCCTGACGTGCCTCCACGTCATCGTCGCTGCTCTCCGTCCGGGTATCGTCCGAGCTTCCATCACCACGTCATCGTCGTTGTCGGGTCACACTTGGCTGTCCGCGTTGTCATCCCTGCGTCTGTCATTTGGTAGGTTTTCTTCAGCCTTATCCTCTGTCTTTGCCCGCGTTGTGACGTTGAGCCCTGCAAACACACACAGCGCCTTTGTTAGACAAATGCCTTTTAAATATAATACTGGTTTTCAACTTCAAAGCCTAACTAATAGCTTTAAAGCAACAAAACTATAACTAAAAAAAAAAAACACACTAGATAACCAAAGCTTTCATTAAAACTAATTTCCACTAAAACTAAAGAAACCTTCATGTCTTACCTCTGCTATATATATATATATATATATATATCTTATTACTTTATTTTGTTTGTTTATTTATTTATTATATTTATTTATTTGTTTGTTTTCTTTTATCACTTAAAATTTGATTCAATGAAAATAAAAAAATTTGACTCCTCATTCTAATCAACCTTTAAAATTTAAACCAAACTCATAACTCCAAAACAACAAAACCTTATATTGCGACACTATGGGCATTGACTTATGCAAACTATCACTCAAAACAATCCAAAATTCCCAAAAACCTCAAAACTTAAGGTGGGTCCGGGTAGGTTGTGCAATGGTTACAACACTATGAAAACTTCAACAACTAAGGAAGCTAAAACTGAAAGTTAGGCGGTTGGCCTATATTCAAATTATTTTTTTTGTGACTCTAGACCCAATGGATAAGGCATAATGGAATCTCTGGTTCAACAAGTAGAAACCTCTTAAAGACACCAATAATGTGGGTTGATTTATCAACCATATGCAACAACATTGTAAATTTTGTGAAGCAAAAATAGTTGAATGTGCAAGCTAGCTTGTTGGTCTTGATTATGAATTTAGCATTTCACTATAATTTTAGGTCAACAAATTTGGCTTAGTGTTGGAAGACAAGGTTGAAACATTTTGGGCATTGACGTCATCTAGGGTAGTGAAAAAGTCTAGCACCTGACCAAGAAGAAGCTCAAATTTTTATAAGTATCAATGATGAAGGCCAAAACTTTTTGGGTGCTAATGTCATCAAGGACAATAAATTTTTTTAGCACTCGATCAAGAAAAAGCTCAAATTTAGCTATGTTAGAAGACAAGGCAAGAACTTTTTGGGTGTTGAAGTCATCAAGGGTAGCAAAACAAGTCCGACACCCAGCCAGGAAAAAGATTAAATTTGGATGTGTTGGAAGATGAAGGCCAAAAGTTTTAGATCTACTCTAGCAAGATACCAAAGAGCCCAGACCTGCTGCAACAAATAGAATTAGTTGTCAAAGAATCTCAACAACCAAAGGCTTCCCTCATTCAACACCTATCCTAATGCAGCTAGACCAATCATCATGTAGTATATACTAAAGTAGTTAATAGATGATCTCACAAACCAACTTAAGATGTGTGGGACACCATGTTCTTAAGAGAAATTAGAGTCACCCATGTTAGTGATGTGGCCCCATAATAATTACACCAGAAGGAGTTTGGAAAGGGTTGCGCATGTATGTTATACTGACCTGATAGGCATGTAGTTCATTTTGAAGGTAATCATGCCAAGCTAAGAGAAGGCAATGTAAAAACTATATATACAAAAATGTAACCCATTTAAAGGGTCGGCTCTTTAGCTTTTTACAATTGCATAATTTGTATGATGATTATATTGTGCACTTTGGAATATAAATTGAATTTTTATTTTACCTCTACTTGAAATTTTTGTAGAACATTTATGTATGTTCACTCTATTGTTAAAATTTCTATTAAAATTGAATGAATGTGTATTTTGTCAAAGCTATTCTGCTAACTAGATTTATATTGGATTACTATCTATTCAATATCTAGAATGCTTGATTGTACACATGTTTAATTGATTAAATTTCCTATACTGGTAAATGAGAGTTGTTCTATTAGACAATTTGATTAAGTTTTAAGTGTGATACTTGTTAGAGTATATTACATTATTTGTTATTCATGCCAAGTGTCATGTAAGTTAGACCAAGTGTCACTTGAGGAAGACCAAGGATCATTTTGTAAAGTCTATATAATGGACTCTAATTTCTATTTTGCATTGTACATTTCTATTCACATAATATGATGTGATACTTTTTCATGTAGCTTTTCTATTCTCTCAGTTTATTATTAGTAATTATGTTTCTTGAGTAGATAGATCATAGAATACTATAAAAACCATCATTGCTATTAGAGCTACAAGGGGACCTAGATAAAAGGTTGAGGAAAACTAAAGGGAGAATATTGCAAGTTTGAGAAACTCTTGGAAGAAGAATTTAGAATAATTATCACAATATAACAATAATCCCAAAAGGATAAGAATTCGACAAGGATTTTGTTAGTTTTTATAGTAAAAATTTAAAGGTCATTGAAGTAGAGTTGAAGCCACCAAACTACATTTCTAGGCAATAAGGTAGAGGGGTATTATAGCTGCAAATTGGTGAGTTAAAGAGTTGTTTTGGACAGCAAGGAAGAGCTACTATTTCATCAAATATAGGGCAACAATAAGGTGAATCTAATTACCTAGATATCCATCATATACGGAGGTCATTAAGGTATGCAAATTTTGTGCAAGAGGTTAATCATTTGAATACCTAAATTTATCTTATTATTAAGTTTCATTAAGCACCATATTAGAATTTAAAGTTGCAAGGGAGTAAGTTTCACGTTTAAAGTCTTCAAAGAAGTGTAGAAGATAGTTTCTACAATGGTTAAAACTTGCATATAAGAAAGAGGAGTTAGATATATTTTAAAATAAAGGAAAATATCAACATTCTACCTTCTATTTAAAGAAAATAAGAAACTATTCTAAAGAAAATATTGTATATACTATAGTGCAAAGTAAGGCCATCCAAAATCACTTACTATTTGTATGATTGAGAAGCTTGGAATCATCATTACAAAATTAACCAAGAAAAGAAGTTAGAGGAGAGAGTTGTCTAGTAGAAGGTAACATTAAAACTATGAAAGGAGTAGAGAAGAAATCACCTCATTAAGGAAGGAAGTAAGCTTTAAGAAGGAAACTAAAATATCTCAAAGTAAAGGTGCATTTTAAGATATCTTATCTTAATTATTGTAAAGTTATTTGTATTACGTAGTGGTACCAGTCTTATCCTTTCCAATGTAAAAAGGAGGACAAAATTTGAAGTTTTCTAAAACACGCATCAAGCGACCATATCATCGATTTTGGAGAGCAACTTCAAGACGAAGGAAGAAAGCCAACTAAGGGCTCAATAGCATAGTTTTTAAGGTATCTAAAGAAACCAAATTTAGCATTGTAAATCTCATGAAATCAAAGCTCACATTGTAAGAAGAATATGCAGCTGAAAAGAGACCAAGTTGGACAACATAATGGTATTATCATGGAAGTATAATGCAACGCTAACAAGGAGAACAACATAAAGGAATAATGTAAGAATAAAGGCACGTTACCCAAGCAAACAATGATAATAGCTTGGATGAAATTGCCACCTAGACAATAGTGCTAAAGCACCTTAAAGCCACCATTATTGAAGTAGAACCATATTCGTTGGAGACAACTTTGTGGGAGAGGAGCACCACCATTCACTGGAGAAAGCATGTTATAGTTGCAAGCCAAAATAACTTGCAACATTTTGCAAGAGCATTGAAGAAATAGAGGATGTTAAAAGTGTAGTTACATGCAAGGGAAAGACCTTCCACTTACCACCTCCAGAAAAGAAATATCATGCCACTTTGCACAAAGGAGAAGAGCACCCTCATATACATAAAATGCCTCTACAATTTAACACCTACACAGGTAAAATAGCGCTCAATCTAAAGTAACACTCAGTCATAATTCAAAGCCTAGTATAATTTCTATGTTATCAAGACCAACGTTGCCTAATATTTGTAACTTACTTGCACCACGTAGCAAGAAGTCTCAGGCTCAAAGGCAATGTAAGTGTCACTTGGCATACATTTCAAGGAAGATAAAGGTATTAATAACCTTACACAAGAAAAGTGTACATATCTATATTTTGCAGAGTTCAACAACATTGAAAGAGGAGGCAATATAGTCCTTAGTGCGCAAGTAGAAAAAGCTCATTTAATGTGCAACATCACACATTTAACACTAGCAAATACAATTCCCAAATCTTGTATAGAGGAATCAAAATAAAAGCCAATCAACACACACATTTGACATTGCAAGGAAGGTATAGTTTTACATGATTTAATATTTACTTTCTTTAAGTATAAGGAGTTATAAGTATTATATAAGGTTGAGTTTATTTATTATTGCATTAGAAATATAAGTAAATACCAATATTAGTGGATTAGAAAGCAAATCAAAACAAGGAGTTTATATCCTTAAGTGATATTTCAAAAGTGTGTTAGTTGAAATACAAATATCATAATATTTGCAAATAGTTAAAGTAGGAGATATAAGTTTTCCTATCTTGAAAAAAAATAAAGCATTATTCTTTTATAAATATTATCATTTTCTAATTTTTCAAATTATGGAGGTATAAGGAGTACTACATCAAACTTTAGATTCTTGAAATTTAGAAAATTGAATCATTGCAAATTAAAGGATAAAGGAAGCTATTCATACTTGTCTCTCATACAAACTAAAGGGACACAAGGAATCCAACTATAGAGTCTTGAAAATTATAAAACATCATCAACTTAAAAGTGCAAATATCAATAGGGATAAATAAGGAAAATATGAGTTGAACATTGACATAAAAACATTAGATATTCAACTCAAAATAAAACCTAAAGGAAGCTAAGTATTTTATCAAGACCATAGTATATTCTAATCACTTGGGAGATATAAAGGGTTCTACAAAAATTAAGAATTAATAATATTTTATCAAGTTTTATCACATACTCAAAACAATAAGGTGACATAGGCCATGGACCATTGGTATATAGATTCAAGGGCCAATAAATATATGTCAGGAAACATACATTGGTTTAATTATCTACAAAAGAAAAATGAGAAACCAGTTGTTGTAGCAAATAGTAAAACTTATGACATAAAGGGGATAGAAAATATTCTAGTTAATCTAATAAATGGAAAAGGGATAGTAAAAAATGTGTGATATGTCCTACGATTGACTACTAATCTTCTCTTAGTTTCTCAACTAATGGATCAAAATATTACTATAGAGTTAAAAGTTTCCAATGGAAGAAAACAATGTTATATTCTTAAACAAGGGAAAAAAATAGCTTCAGGTTCCTATACAAGTAGTCTATTTGTTGTAGATATTACTACACATTCAACTTTTTTAGTTAAGACTTCAAATCTATGGGAAAAACATCTAGGACATACCAATGTATCTTCTTTGAATGAAATGCTTAAATATCAAATGGTTGAAGGAATACCAAATTTATCTCTAGAATCTACTATTTGTCTAAAATATTTAGAAGGAAAACTACATAGAATTCATTTTGAACTTCGTCAACATAGGACTCAAAAACCATTAGAATTAATATATACTTATTTATGTGGCCTAATGAATGTTAATAATATTGGAGGATATAAATATTTTTAATTATATGTCAATGATTACACTAGAAAAATGTGGGTATACTTCATGAAGTATAAATCAAAAGCATTTAGTTGTTTTAAACAATTCAAACTTCAAGTAGAGAAAGAATCAAGAAATACTATCAAAGTACTTTGTTCAGATAGAGGAGGTGAATTTGTATATAAAAAAAATCATTATTTTCTAGAATAATGGAAGTAAAAGAAAACTCACTATATTATATTCTCAACAAAATAACAAAATTGTAGAAAGAAAAAATATATCTATAATGAAAATGATGAAGTTTATGTAAAAAAAACTCATCTTGATCGTCAATATTGAACAGAAATGGCTAAAACAACATTATACTTACAAATTAGATTACCTACAAGAATACTAAAACATGTACACTAGAAGAAGCATGGTCAAGACAAAATCTAAATATAACAAAACTAAGAAATATTGGATGCAAAGCTTATATACATAT